>VYWZ01000773.1:0-26754 GCA_008711595.1 Fusarium xyrophilum | reverse complement strand
TAAGAAGAATATCTACTAAAAAGGAAAAAGAAAGTTATATATAATAAGAATGCTAAGTTTATAGAGGTTCTAGTGATTTTAAAGGCTTATAAATAGGTATAGAAAGTATTATAATTAAGAAGAATATCAGAATAAATCTAAAGGATAAAGTTTAAAGATCTTTATACTTAGTTTTGTTTAAATACTTACTAATATAGATTTTATTTAATTAGAAAAATATAGTAGTGGTTAGTTCATTATGTTTCTGATGATATCTCATTCTTGGTGTTTTGTGGAGGGTAGCCGGTTTCTGGGGGTGGCCTGTTTCCCCATATCCGACGTTAATGCGGCTTCAGAGACTGGGGTTCCGATCAAGTAGGTCAGGTGGTTTGAGCTGCAATAATACCTTATTTCATGATCTGTGTTTTCCGCATTATTGGCATCTGAACGAGGTTCTCCTGTCCTTTTAGCTGAGGTGTAGGCGGTTTCGGCGGCGGCCTTTGTATCACGCCACTAAGGTGTTACAGCCCACCTACCGTGGGCGACTGGCCGAAATATCTTTGCTTCTGCATCATCTTCAAAACGTGTCGGCTTGACGTTTACCCTCCGCCCTCTAAGCTTCATCTTGCAATTTTCACTATCTACTAGACTTATTCATCTACTGGCACCAACGGCCACTATTTCAAACCACTCACCATGGCGACTTCAGGCGAGCCACAGCCTCGAAATGAGGCACAGTCTGTACTAACACCAAGACTGTCCCTCGACATCCTCTATCACATCGGATCTCTTCTGGCTGCCGAGATCGTCACTAAGCATGAACACCAAATAGACAGCAACAGTTCGTGCGACTGCTGCATGGACAAGTCGTCAGCTACTCTCTCCAGACTGACATATACCTCCAAAGCCACCAGGGATGTCTTGGAATCCTTGCTCTATCGGAATCTCATCTTGACAACTCCCCAGAAAGTCACAAACATGTTCATCAATCTCATTCAAAGACCCGAACTTCGCCAACATGTTCAGTACATTCTTTGTTATGCTGATTTGGTGGGACCACGGGTCAGGAAACTCGAAATGCCCGAATGCAAGGAGATTTGGTCACAGCGATGCCCTTCTGACAAATCTGCTCTGATGCGTCTTCTTGATGGCGCTGGTCTTCACAAACTCGCTTGGTCGGCTTGTATGCTGGAGCGAACAAAACAGCGATTCATGTTTTCTCCCGATTTCAAGCATGATGGCATTCTGGAACTGCTGTTTGCCTCTATTCTCCTCTTGTCACCAAACGTTACCAGCTTTACCTGGCAGGATTGCAATAACAATCCAAAGGCCTTCATACTGGATCACATTATGTGCAAGGCGGTACACGATGGTCTCCCTCTCATGCCCAAGCTGCAGAAACTCAGCACTGGAAAGGCAAAGTTTGAAGAGGAGAGCAAGCAAGCACAATTCTTCACCCCGCACATCAACCTGTGGGAGAATCTGTACAGTCTACAACTCAACGATATCGACTTGGATATGGAGTTCGTTTTGATGCTTTTTAATGGAAGCTTCAAGGAGAACCGGCCCGTGAGAGAACTTATCGTCCGCTGTGTAGCTGGTTCAGAACGGCCAGAGAGCTCGACTTCGTTCCCACCAGGTTTCGAACTGGCATCGACAATGCTTCTGGGGAATAAGAATCTCGATACTTACAAGGGCCAGTTCAAAGCCTTCCCTAACCTCAACCTCCTCGATGTCACTTTTGTCTTTCACAGAGGACGCATGGAAGAAGGTTCTCTCACTTTGAAGGCTTTCCTACACGCCGTTGGGTCACCCGAGCGCCTATGCCTGAACGGCCATCCCCTACCGACTTCGACTCTAGACACTGGCGTCACACACTCGAGACTCAAGTACCTCAAGGTCAGGGAATTCCAGCCAAACGCCCCTGCAAAGACAACATCTAAGGATTACCTCATCGCGGGGCTCAATCAATTCTGGCACAAGAAGTCCATGATCGTGCCGAATCTTGAGGAAATTGACTGGGATCACTACAAATTCAAGAGAGAAAACATGCAAGGCGAGGATAAAGCGCTTTGGGAACTTGTTGGAGAAGAGGAGTGGGAAGATGATTCGGGATCAGATGAGGACGAAGATGAAGACGACGAAGCGCTTTGGTACTCTATGGGAAGGGGTTATATGGATGCATTCGTAGATCCAATGGATGTACAAGACATGTGGGATGCCCTGGGACAATAGAGCGGGATCCGATACTTCTGAGTATTTTGTAATCTACATCTACGCGCTCACGGAGAGACGAACGGTTAGCAAAGTAGACAGATTACCATTGATCATCTAGAAGACACAATTCGTTGAACACTTCAGCTATCTGTGAGATCTTGGTAACTCCCCAGTCTCAAATACTTTTCGTAGCGACCTTGTCATACATGACTGAGGTAGTCTCACATGTCCGAGACCTTTTTACAGTCTCAAATCGCAACGTTTTCGCGACCATAGACGCGAAACTTGAAAGGAAAAGCCAACCTGAATTGCTGATGAACCACAAAAGACTTGGGAGCCTGATGTAAGAGAATGCCAAATTGAAATTTGTCGAACTGCACAGTCAGCAGATTACGCAAAGGCTCTTGGAGGCACTGCGAAGAGCACCAGGTGGCGTTTCGCTGCCTTGAAGAGGGCAACTTTGAGTTCTCAGTTCGCATCGTCCTCACTCTCATCATCATCGTCATCTTCTTCATCATCATCCTCAGGAAGTGGAGGTCCAGCCGAAGTGCCTGCGAACAAGGCAGTCATGGCTCCATCTGCCGCCAAATCAATAGCCATTTCAACAATATTCGGGTGCGAAGCCTCCATGCTTATGAGAAACTGCTGCAATAGTTCAGGCGTTGAGATGTTACGAAGAAGATTCCGCACTTCTTCCCCGGGCAGGTCGCTCAACTGCTGGACCGTATTCACTTCAGCGGACATAGCCCAGGAGTCGAAGTTGAAGTATCCCGTCTCACCACGGTTCTTGAGGTAGACCTTCAGCTGGCAAGACATGAGCAATAGGTCAGTAGCCGTACGTGAATCCCATTTAGCCAGGGGATGCCAGGTCGCGTGGATTGGATGGCTCGCGCCGAGGGTGAAGCCGGATTCATTGTGGTGCTCGATTCTGATGTTGGTGAATTCGGCCTTGTCGAACATGTCAATGTCCCAGAAGACGTACCCCCAAGTAAGTGGCTGGTAAGGGGTAACTTCTCCATCGAATTCGTTCATAAAAATCGCATAGCGACTTAGAATATGCCACGCGTTCTCTGGTCCGGGGTCGGGATCTTTGATGAAAGGAGTACGCATCATGAAGTCTGGAGTGTCCATCCGTGCCCACTTTCCCGGAGACCCCTCGTAGTCGTGCACAACACAGGTGAGCTGCTCGTCGTTGGCGGGGAAGGGGGGTCTGGTTGGGAGATGGGGGTCCCAGTCAATGGGCGGATTGATACTTCGCATGATTCTTGCTCTCCCGATTCGCGGCCCGGCAGTGAGAAAGTCTTTCAGAAAAGGAAGGCCTTGAGCAATGAGACTCATTGAACCAGGGCAAAGGGTATGGCTGATGTAGTATGGCAGCTGGGTACCCAATTCGATATCTCGTTCGAGAAAGGTATTGAAAGCTGGGATCATTAGCACCATGTATATAATCGTTATTGGTGAGAGGACCTACAAGGTGCGATTTCGGTAACCAACATGTCACAGATGCTAGTCAGCTGTTCAATCTCCACGGCAGAGTACTGGTTGTGAAAAGCCTTGAGAATACGATGTTCTTCCAGATCCTTCAGGCAATGAACCCAGTGAGCCTCCTTATGCTCCTCTTCGGTCGGGGGTCTGTTCTTCCCATGATTGTCATGTAGATGTGAGGCAATCATGAGCTTCATGATCTTCAAACAAGCGTCCAAGCGATAGAGCGCACGCTGAAAGCGCACCCGGACATTAGTGTTGATAGAAAATGCATTCTTGTACTTGACGACTGGATGTTTTTCAATGAGAGATGAAGGGAGGCGCTCTGCGAAGTATTCGACAGCTTCATGAAGACGCCACATGTCCTTGATTCGATCGAACGTGAGGAACTGGCGGTAGATGCGCTGCTGTTCACTCGAATAGACGCGATGGATAGCCTTGATGCCAGCTTTGAGGCCCCTCCATTCTGCCATTTTCATGTTGAAAGTCACGACGGCTTCCCGGTAAACGGGCTCCTCCATGGAGTTGAAGAGGACGCATGATGCGATGTAGGCTGGACGTTGCTTGAAAGCGTTGTAGAGCTTCGGGCCGGAGAGCATGGCAGAACGGATAGAGCCTCTGTCGGAGATGAAGGCCAGGGCATAGGAGAGAATTTCGGGAGGGATCTTCTCGATGGGAGACGTCTCGTTGTCGCCCGCCTCCCAAATCATGTTGATGTCACCCGTATCTGAGGCCATATCGACGTCGCTCGTATACGAGGTCATGTCGATGTCGTTGGAGGACTCCATTGAGGAGCCTGGCTTGGAAGGATCCGACATCGTGAGAAATCAGCGAGGAGATGAAGAAGATTTCAAGAGCAAGAATTTACCAGCATGGAAGGGATCAGCTGCCTTGACAAGTAGCTCGCTTTAGGCAAACGTCGTCTACTTTGAGCAGTGAACAATCTGACAACAATTTACTCATGGATTTGTAGAGATGTTGTTAGGCTGTAGAAGCTTGACCATTAGACGTCAAGCTATATCTATGGCGTTTTGTGTAACCTTCTTGCCAACGACCTGATCTATTCAGTTGCGAAACCACAATAAAAGATGGGCTGCTGGAAAATAAACATGGAATGCGCTTCCACTGAATCTGCAGAATTAGTACCTTCAAAGTATTTAACTTATTGTCTGGTCCGATATCTACTGGTCTTGGTTGTTCCCAAAGCCCAGCAATGGATAAAGGTCTTCCTTTGGTAATGTGGCTCCAAGTTCTTCTCCTCTCACCCCAATTCTTCTGATCATCTGTGTAACCGAGTGTGCAATCAGCCTATCAACTGCCAAGATGGTCACGAAACAAATCCCTTCGTGACCAAGCACCAATGCACCCGTTTTCTTAAGAGCTGTCACCGAGACCCCAGGTGTGATTGTGTGGAGTGAACCAGGTGGTGCGTTGCGTTGCCTTCCCGGATGACATAATGATCCGAATCCCCAGTTCGCGACATCTCGAAACTCATCCGTTTGAATAGGGCTGTTTATAGGGTCGTAATTCTGTTGAGTGGCCACGGTTAGTCTGCAGGACAAGAACCAAAACGATATGGATCTATTATGCCCAGGTTTCCCGAGTTCCGTGAGGAAAGGACTGTGAGTCGCTCGATCAAGAACATGTTCACAATCTGATCGAGCTGCTGTCGTTTTCGGCCCGCATCCCCAGTAGTATGTGCTCGAATTGTATGATGGGTCCCAGACCTCCATGTTGTGACGCAAAAAGTTGGCGCTGGTGAGAGATAGAAGCGACACGAATAGCAATATGAACTGCATTGCGGCAGATGGACTTGAGATCGAACGTAACGTGGTGACTTTATAAGTAACATAGATCATAATCAGGTAAGGAGAAACTGCTTGCTAAGACAAGCGGGAAGAGAGCCCCTTTATGTGCCTCTTATTTTCATTGATTTACCTCATGTCTCTCTCATATACATACTTGATCACCGTATAATTGACTATGGCTAGCTAAGCCAGTCCTGTGAATCGCAATTTGAGTAGTTGCATATCAAGGCTCTGATTCACTAGGGGACTGGAGCTCAAAGTGAATTATACTACTCCCTGAGTTGTTCGGATGTGCTATTGACTGTCTTTTAACACTAATGTGGTTTTAACTTAAACTTAGTGCTCTTTCTATGCGACAGTGACGACTGAGCGAAGGATCTTGACTTACGAAGCTTGGGGAGAATTTGGTATCAGGTGAAACTCCCGCAGCATGAAGTCCACTCATGAAAAGGCACAAGCCACGTTTATATTCTAGGCATCGCCCTGGAAGCTAGCATATGGACTGATGGACCGGGTCAAACTCATATCACTGCTGTATCGACCAACCCTTGAGCCCTTATGCGCTTGCTGTGGAAAACCTCTTGAGATAGCGAGTAGCTGACTGACTGACTGACTGACTATCTCAAGTTAACCGAAGTAGGAATGTGCCCCTTCTCTTAAAAATCCATGTTTAGGCTCCCAGCCCTTCTCTGTTAGAAAGGCTATCCAAGTGTTGTTGTGTGGTATAGCCATTACCCGGGCCCATTCATCCTGGCACTCGCGCGTCATCCCCCGATTGATAACATCAACGAATTCATCCTGCTGTATTTCGAGGGCGAAATGCCCCAAGGGCCCGGTCATTATATAGATCTGGCAAGTACCCCAATACCGCGATAAGTTATTGGCTTTTCCAATACCAAACCAGCCCGTTTTGGAAGTATCTTTCATCCAATGAAGGAGTTTGCTACAATTTAATGAATTGTATGGAGCTTTCTGCGATATGTTAGTAGAGAGGAAGCCTTCAATGTTGCTTAGGAGTATCCCACCTTGCCGCATTCCCAGGTATATTCGCCATCGTGATTCGAGGGGTTGCGAGACACGGGATTCGCGGTCGCGAGCGAGAGAAGGGAGACCAAACTTAGCGGAAGGCGCATGTTTCAACCGGGTAGGCCTACTTTATAATACTTTGGAGTGATAATCGTGGGGGTCTGTATAGTCAGAAGATCTCGGAGACATGAGAATCGACATATTCCGGGAGCGTGCTTCTCATAGGCAATCCATCGCCTCCATTCAGTCATTAAACGCTGCGATTGAAAGCAGCATCACTGCTCAAGGCTTGGCGAGTAGCTGTTGAAACTGGTCTGAATTGCGATCAGACATTCGAGCACAATTTTGCTCTGATACTCAGCACTTGCATTAGAGGGTTAAGCATTTGTTCCCTGTGCATACAGTGAACGATGTTTGACCAGTCATTCATGATTGTGGATCAGCCCCTTCTGGGCTCACCTAGTGCAACAATGTGAGTGTACCAGACAAATTATTGAGGTAACATTGGCTGACCACCTGGGGTTTGAAATACCCTATAACTAGACGTATCGCAGTCGTTTGTTTACGGATCAATAGAAATGCCGAACCACCACCAACGATCGTCCCTCCCGCCCGCGACTGGGGTGACAGCTCCATGTCATAGCGGGGCACCACCTCGAGAGCTCCGACCTTCTTCCGCCCGCCTAGAGGAAGCTCCAATCTTTGTACCAATCAATCGAATGGCATTTCCGTTACTTCGAGTTCATTATCTTTGACCCATCAAGCTCACACCATCGTGAAGCTCGCTCAGTATGGCTTCTGGTACAATCAGTGCCACGCCGCAGGCGGTGATGGGCCACGTTACGAAGCTCAGTGATAATGACCCCGATTTCCGTTTCATGGCCCTGAACGATTTACTTCAACTTCTGAATATCGCTAGTCCGGACTTTCTGCGCCACGACTATAATACCGCGGCTCGTACTGTTGATAGTCTCATCAAGGTGTTGGACGATCAAAATGGTGAGGTGCAGAACCTCGCAGTGAAGTGGTATGTTGAGCAGACAAACCAATCTATGAAGTGCTGACGGAAATCAGCCTGGGCCCGTTTGTGAGCAAGATCCCGGCACCCATTATCGCTCCCTTGATCGAGAAGCTCTCGTCTCTGAAGCTTGAGAACTCCGTGGACACTGCTGTTCCCTCACTTGCACTGCGAAATGTCATCATCGCTCTCCCTCGACCAGTTCCAGGCATCCCACCAACAAAAGATGCGGAGGAAGCATATAGCGCTATCAACCGTGTATTGATTCCCCGGCTTATTGGACCCGGCCCCAAAACCCAGGTCCCAAAGAACCCCAGGGTTCCTCTTCCTCCTGTCCCCGAGGGACTCCTACAAAATGAGAGCGACCTCAACGCAGAAGCTGTCGATGTATTGATTGAGGTTGTCCGATGCTTTGGACCTATGCTCATCCAGGATGAAGTAGAGGCTATGCAAGAGGTTGTTATTCAACTACTTGAAAGCGAAAAAGGCACATCGGTTGTCAAGAAGAGGGCTGTCGTGGCTATATCTATGCTCGCTGTCTATTTGTCTGACGAGCACTTGGAGGAAGTAGTCCGACGTATCACCCTTGGTCTGACGAAGCAAATCAGCCTTGTCACCAGGAGATTATACATCTCGATCCTCGGTAGTATGGCACGGTCGATTCCCGCACGATTTGGACCCCAACTTGCCAGTGCTGTACCCCTGATTATCAAGGCACTTGGTGAGGAGGAGCTTCAAGAACATCTCGATGCTCTTAGCGACGGAGATGATCTTGGGCAAGATTTCAACGAGGTCCGAGAAGCCGCTTTAGTAGCCCTGGATGCCTTCTTGGCCTCATGCCCCCAAGAGATGCGTCCGTTTACAAATGGAACCATAGAAGCCTCCCTGCGATATCTCAAATATGACCCCAACTACAGCGTGGATGACGAGGACGAGGAAATGGAGGATGAAGAGGAAGACGAAGAAATGGATGAGGACGACGAATTCGATGCAGACGATGGCTTTGAGGACGACGATGATGACGCCAGCTGGAAGGTTCGACGGTGCGCTGCAAAGATCATCTACACAATTATCTCGACACGTGGTAGCGGTGACTTGCTTGAGAACGGTGTTCTCTACAACCAGACGGCACCTCAACTCATCAAACGCATTTCTGAACGAGAGGAGAACGTTCGCCTTGAGATCATTTCGGCGCTTTCGCTCTTGGTTCGCAAGACTGGTGAAGGACTTCCAACAACAGACCTCTCCCTAGACGATCTTGAGCCAGAATCCGAGACCCGCATCACCATTAGCCGGAAACGAAGACGTCAGAGTAGTGGTCGAGGCGCTTCTGCGTCCCAATTCATGTCGGGATCTGGATTGGTTTCACCAGTCCTGGAGAAAATTCCTCCTAGTGGTCCACGAGCTGACTTGGCTCGTCTTACACCGTCTATCGTTAAGGCAATCACCAAGCAACTCAAGGGCAAGACTATTCCTACCAAGCAGGCAGTCATAAAGCTTCTGGATGACATAGTTTCAGTTCAACATGGCGGATTGGCTGAGTACTTTGACCAAGTCATTGAACCTATAATTGAGGCTATCCAACCCACTGGTGCTGTAACCGCCTCGACTCAAGTGGCGTCCCATTCCAGCTCCTCATCAGCGACCCCAAGCACGTTGAGAATCACTGCTCTAGGCGTGATCAGTGACATTGCCAAGACTCACTCGTCAACTATTCTACAGCCCTATCTTACGAAGATTGTCGATGGTGTCGCATCTGCTGCCAACAACCGTTTCTATAAGATTTCAAGTGAGGCTATCCGCACTGTTGAGGATTTGATAAAGACAATCACCCCCCCACGGTCGCGCAATGCTGCTTCCAAGTATAAGGCTGAGCTGGAAAAGCTTTACATCGTCATTATAGACAGGTCTTCTGCCCAGGATGCCGATGCCGAGGTTCGCCAACGCGCCATTCATGCATTGGGAGTCCTTGTTTCGCGAACTTCAACGTCCGAGGGATCTTCCCTACTCCCCGAGGATAAGGTAAGGACTGCTCTGGAAGTCCTCCAAGAGAAACTGAAGAATGAGACTACTCGCCTTGCTGCTGTCCGCGCTGTGGAGAACGTTGCCCGTTATGCCCGGGCCCCCGAACAACTGGACAAGGTATGGGTTCAGGATGTTAGTCTGGAACTGGCAGCACAGCTACGAAAAGCGAATCGGTCGCTCCGTGGCTCCAGCATCGTTGCTCTTCGTAACCTTGTCTTGTCGCCCGCTACGAAGGGTCAGCTTGAACCTGACACTATTCGAGGAATTGTCACCGAATTGATGCCTATCATCGTTAAAAGCGACGCGCATCTCCTTGGACCGACATTAATTATCCTTGCAAGCTTAGTGCCCGAACACCCCGAGCTGGTGGTCACTGATGAGATGATCGTTGCCATCTCGCAGCTGCTCAAGGAACATCACGCAGGAATCGTTCTTGACCAACTTCTTGTGCTAGTCAGCAATATTGGAGAGAGCGGAGTCGGCCAGGGACTCATGCAGGGACTTCTGAATAGCGTCAGCGTTGCAGGTGACCCTCCTGTCGTCGGTAAAGTTATCGGAACTCTGCTCGTTACCGGTGGAGATTCAGTCGGAGTCATGCTTGATAGCTTTGTCACGGAGCTCTATACTAGTGCTAAAACGAACGATGAAGCCCGAGTCAGTCTTGCACTGGCTGTTTTAGGTGAAGCTGGAAAGAGATTCGGAACAAGCTCGACCTTGAAGCCTGATCTTTTCTTGGATCAGTTCCGCAAGGAGCCGGACAAGGTTTCTCTCTCGGCAGCCGTGGCTCTTGGCCAGGCAGGCTCCGGCAACGTTCCGGAATTCCTTCCCGTCATCTTGAAGACCATGCAGAAAGGTGGAAACACTCAGTACCTCCTTATTCAGTCCATCAAGGAAATCCTGCAATCGATTTCTGCACAGTCTACTGACCTGCGAAGCTACGCCCCAGCTATCTGGGACGAGCTTCTCAAGGCTTCCGACAATGCTGACAACAGAGTCGTTTGTGCCGAATGTGTTGGACGACTTGTTACACTCGACCCTGCCGTTTTCATTCCACGCCTTCAGGTATGCATGCTCAAGCCCTTCCGTCCTGAATGTTCTAACTCTTCCTAGGCTCTCCTGAGGGACCAGTCTTTGGGTATTCGAGGAATGGCTGTCCAAGCTGTTCGCTATACCCTTCCCGAAAGTGACGAGGTCTTGGACGTGATGCTACGGGAGGTTCTAATCCAGATGCTTCTGACAATGCTACAAGACTCCGATATGGATATTCGCCGACTGGCAATGACCACGCTCACCACAGCTGCTCGATCCAAGCCGGATCTAATCCACCCGCACTTGGGAGAACTAATGCCATTTGTTCTGCAAGAATCGATCATCAAGAAGGAACTTGTGAAGGAAGTGATGATGGGTCCTTTCAAGCACACCGTCGACGATGGCCTTGAGGTCCGAAAGGTGCGTTTACGATCAACTCGTTGTGAACCGGAACTGACTTGTAGCAGAGCGCGTATGAGACACTGTACGCCTTGATGGAGACTGCATTCAGTCGCATCAACAACATCGACTTTTACGATCGTGTCGTCGCTGGTCTCGAGGATGATAATGATATTAGGCAGCTCTGCAATCTCATGGTGACCAAGCTGATCGTGATCGACCCCGATGAGACAACTCGACGTTTGAACTCGATCGCTGAGGCGTACAGAAATGTCCTCTCGGTAAAGCTTAAGGATAATGCTGTGAAGCAGGACGTGGAGAAACAAGAGGAAGCCAACAAGAGCATTCTCAGAGTGACTTCGCTCCTAGGAGAGAAGATGAAGGCCATGACTGGTAACGCCGGGGCAGCTACCAGTAACGCTGGTGCCGCCAGTACCTGGAAAGGATACTGGGACTGGGTCAACAGGGAGTTTGCGAAGCAGTTGAAAACACTGAGGGAGGAGAACAACCAATTGCAGACCCGGATGGTCTAGGATCTAGACGACAATGGCGATGACAATACTACAAGATGCAGTTCAGAAAAAAAACCCCCCGTCTCATCCTCTAACACAACGACCGGTGCCCCGAGGACAACCATGTGGCGCCAGGGGAAGAGGTACTATTTCTTGAAGCAATTACAATATTTACACAGCAGCCTTTGGACCATGGATGGGCACCGGTGGTGGCGGACGGATCCTATCAAGCGAGAAGATTAGTTGCACTACTAAGCGAAACACGAGTTTTATTAGTTAAAAGTCTTGGGAACAACTTGCTTTCTCGTTTATTGGTTTGATTACTCTGTGACGTCTTCATTGTTGCTGCTAGCGACTGAATCACTGAATCACTCTGGGGGCCAAGATTAAGTGGGCATGTCAGTAACCAGGAAGCCATTCTCGTTTCTTGATAGACCTCCCGAGACGATTCTAAAGCCATCTTTAGATTAAAAAGTGGTTGCCGTTGAGGATTAGGCTCATATTCCTTGAATCCTCTCGCCTGTGTATCTTTGCCTATAAACACCTACTTGCCTTGTAGCTGTGATACTCTCAACATTGTTCGGCGCAGTAGGATGCCTGCATGGGTGAGTGGGATAAAGAGCATGATCGCCAGGCCAAGGAATTGTGAGTCGAGGACTGCAAAAGGGGACGGGATGTCATGCGGGGGATTATGTACCTTGCGGGAGGATAACGCGCCGTCTTATTTATATAGAGCTCATTCACTGCATTCATTTCCAGCAGACTGAGCCCTGCCTTCATCGCTTCAGATGAAGCTCCCAGTGCAACCTCTCCCTCTTTTGCTTTTACTCACTGGCGATGTACCGATGTACTCGCTGCAAAGAACCACCATTGCCCTCCGATTGGCCCCGTACTCCCTACACCAACTGACCCAAGCTCACATCAAAACGTGAAACTTGCCATCGAAGCTATCACAGAGACTATTGAGGCCTATTCGAGCCTGCTGCACAGCACGGCTGTTTCAGTCGGTGTCACGTCAATGTACGAAGGCCAACAACCATTGCTGGATTTCCATCATACACCAGAGAATCTCGATCCTCGAGGTGTAAGCAAGATGGATGGCGATTCGGTTTATCGCACTGGTAGTATCTCTAAGACGTACACTACCCTCGCTGCGCTTAAGCTCGAAGGAGTGGGCATGCATGACCCGGTGACGAAAGGCTCTCGTGCCCGCTCTCGAAGCAGCGGGTAAAGACACCAAGCGAAGACGGCATCTGCAGGGACATACATCAACGAAGAGACAAACTCGACCCCAATTCTCGATGCCGATGACGAGGGTCCAGGGTTGAGCATCACAAAGTGGACAGTCCGCGGAACAGACGTCTCGACACACTGGCTTCACTACCTCTCAGTGCTGAACTGAACCCCGACGTACCCAAGATCGCACTATCTGGACGACTTCATCCTGCAGATCTCAAAGCGGGGAATAAGGCAGCGTGGAGAGCAACGTTTAGAATTGGCACCGCGAGTCAGATTGGGATGCAGGAGGGTTTGTTGTTCTGGGAGGATGCGAGTTGTATGAGTTGGGCGATGGTAGATAGAGCAGCGTATGAGTTCTTGGGATTGGATGAGATGGTGTTTGAGGGTGAGGATGGAAAGGCTGGGGAGGTTGAGTTGCTGGGATTCAAGACTACTTTGGAGAGGAGTGACAAGGAGAGACGGATATGTGTATTGTGTCTATATAAGAAGTGCCAAAGTTGGCCCAATCGTTTTCGTCGACTACGATCGTTGCGTAGAGGATAGCCATTGGATATATGCCGTGATGTGATTGAGAATACCAAGTGTGGTATTATGTCAAAGACGAGGTGTCGATGCGTTGTTGATCAGAGGTTGGAGGCATTGTGCATGGAAAGGCCACCGCGTATTGAGCGTCGAAGGTCAGGCGTCGAGGTTGCATGGCAGGAGATGGAAGAAGAACGGCGTCTTCTGTAGGAAGTTAAGTTAGTTGTCAGTAAGTCAACAAAGAATAGGGATGAAAGGAAGATGTACCCTGGTTTCGACGTTTCGACCAGAATTAGACGGTGTTGGTTTGCGGAAGCAGTGCTCTCAGAAGACGAGGACGAATGTGGGGGACGTTGACTAACACGACACGCCAACGATAGCGACCATAGCCTCCGAAGGCATGGCCACGATGGCGGGATCTGGCACTTGAAGAACTGGAATTTTGACACGAGAGAATGATAGAAAACCTGGGCAGTTGAAAGGGAATCTTTCAGCACAGGAAGTTGACATGGTAAAGGCGAAGCATGTGGAAGCTGGAGACGATATATATGCATCCCAGCTCCGCGAATTTTGGCACAGTTCCCCTGTTCCTGAAAGACATCACTCAAGATGCTATAGAAAAATGGCAGCATGCGAGCGCTCTAGTTGAGAAGCGTCAGGCAGAGGGGAGATTTGACGGAACCCAGAATCGACGGTAAAGTTATCTCAGAGAAGAGGAGAAAAAACAGTTGAAGAGATATCATGGTTCGCACGTTGAACAAGATTTGTAAGTGCGACGTGCATATACAGACACCTGCTAATCCGTTGTGTTTGTGAAGTCGCGAGTACCAATATCGATGGGGTGGCATGGGGTGGCTGCTTTCACACTCATCTGGAGTCGGCCCTGATAGCACTGATCCGAATCAAGACGGATGTTCTGCGCTCCACGAAGCCGTGAGAATACCAGACAGTCGGGACGCCGTCCGTCTCCCTTTTCAAATTTGGGGCAGATCCAAATGGAAAAGAACAACACACCAAAGGCAACACGCCTCCCTCTCAATTACGCCCTGCGTCGGAGTGGCGATAGAGACATCGCAAAAATGTCAACAGAGTCAGGGGCAGATGTAACTAAATTGTGGATCTGTGAAGCCTTTGATCCAAGCTGTCGGAGGGAAGGACTTGGCTCTCGTTAAACATATTCCGGAAGCAGGAGCAGACCCAAACCCAAAGAAAGATGCTGCCAGCCGAAGGTCTTTCGGCGTCATATTTGGCAATCGACCTTCAGGATTCGAGTCTGGTCAACAACATATTGATTCAAGGTGGAACGAGCCCGAACGCACTGATCGACGAGCTTCATGAGATCCATTTGCCTCTGCGGCCATAAAAAAGATGGGTTGACAGTTTTCCAAGCCGCATTGAAGTCGCGCTCTGCTGAGCTTGTGACCTACGTCCTGTGGGAATCGGGAAGTTCCTGCAGCTGTTTCGGTTTCTTTGATGGGACAACCTGCTTGGAGGAGGCAGTGTCTACTGACAGCTTACAGCTTGGAGCTTCTAGAAACGGTATCGAAGTTTTGGAATCGACGTGGGCTGCATTGGCCGAAAGAATTCATCTCGTCGGCCCTTGAAACCGCCGCTCGCAGGGGTCTCATCTACCACATTCTAGGTCCCCGACGCTGGGCCGTTTACCACCCGCTCATCTACTGTCCCCGAAGACGACGTCAGTTCCCTGATCTGTGAATCGATGTATGGAATGCAGGGACTGCCGATACGAGGACATCGACATCCGATAGCGGGAAAACAGCTCCATTATGGACCTCGACTGTGCCCGGCTTGGATATCCAACACCTCTCTGGCTAGCAATACGCCGAGGGGAGTGTTTGTTATATGGCCGAAAGATTACTCAAGGCCGGCGCCAGTCCCAACGAACTGTCACTGGTAGTATGTCGCAACAGATGTTGCCATGATGCCGTGACCGAAATGCCACTGAAGCAGGCCATACATATGTCGATCCGATAACGAGTTCACGGAACTGCTCACTGACAGAGGAGCAAATATACACTGCTTGATCGATGGTAGCTTGACATCGCTCCTCGTTTCCCTCAACAGAGAAGATGAGAGTGCAGCTGCTTTTCTATCTCTCCAAAGGAGCAGATCCAGATGTGGTGGACGTCTCGGGTAGATATACTGCGCATGGGTTTGCTCTTGACCGCCAAGCCTCTCTTTCGACCGACATCGACAGTGCAGCTACTTATTCGATCTGGAGCAGATGTTGGCAGGTCTTCAGTAGGGCGGATGCCACTTGAACAAGCCACGCGAGGACCATTCTGGCATCGTGATGCTACGAAGAGATGCCGATTACTTCTGGCAGCTGGCGCCGACGTCAACAATCCTGATCTCGGAAGCACTGCACTCAAGTCAGCTGTTGCTAACGGAACGGTCATGTGGAGCTGTGGCAAATGGCAAAGCTTCTTGTAAAAGCTGGCGCTGATGTCAATGCCTCAAAGGCCGGTATGACAACACCACTCCAAGTGGCGGTTGAACATAACAACACAGATCTGGGGCAATATTTCTTGTCGGGATCTGGCGCCGGCTTGAATAGTTCCTCAACTCAAACCAGCGCACTTCAACTGGCGGTCGACCACAATAACCTGGAACTCGCTGCACTCCTACTTACAAAAGGCGCTGATATAAATGAAACGACATCGGGGGAGACTGTACTCCAGAGGGCGTCCGGATTTGGACACGTTGAAATCGTCAAGTATCTCGTCGGACATGGAGCCTCGGTCAATGGGGAAGCTAGTTCTTTCTGCGAAGCAACAGCTCTCGGGCTTGCAATTGTCAACGGCGATACTGAAGCAGCCATATATCTCATCAAAAAAAAAGGGGCTCGGGTCGACAAATGTCCCACTGTCGATGGTGAGACACCTCTTCAGCTTGCCGCACAAAATTGTGACTTGTCTGGCTAAAAACGGAGCTGCAGTCGATGAAGCAGCAGCGACTGAAAGAGGGGCAACTGCTCTTCAATATGCAGCAATGGCCCGTAACATCAAGATGGCTGTTTACCTTGTCGAGAACGGGGCTCATATCGGCGCCAAAGGAGCAGAGTTTGATGGGAGAACTGCACTTCAAGGAGCGGCAGAGCATGGACGGCTTGATATGGTCTATCTTCTATTAGATAACGACGAAGAACCTGACACGATTGAGCGAAGGTGTGAAGATGCAGCAGAATTTGCAGAGGCTGAACACCACGATGTTATTGCTAGGATGTTGAGAGACTACACAAGGCCGTGATGATTGCAAGGCAGAGCGATTATGCTACTGATGATTGTATTCCAAGTCCAGCCTGCTGCCTGAAGTCAGCTACAAGTCTCATGGGTTACTGAGGTTGCGTTGCTGCAGACTCGAGTTGTCATGTCTAAACTAGCTGCTCCAGGGCGACCACGCCATTCAAGCGTCCTCCTTGCTCTTGTTCCTCTCGTCCATCTCGACCTGCTCAACACTAGCAGTCTCGATATCCTTCTTTTGGTGCTGAGGGAGGTTTTCGCCATGAACACCAGCAACAGCATGCTCAAAGGCACGGCCACGCTTCTCAGGACCAAACATGGTGGTGAACATGATGCCGAGGGCAATGATAGCAGTGGCAATACCCATGACAGGGCCATAAGCCTCAACCTCGTCACCGTCCTTGAGTGTGACGAATGTCTTTTCGGCGATGGCGTTGACGATCTGGGCGGAGGGGGATGAGATCATGTTGCCGATCTGGTAGGTGACACCAGGGAACGAAGATCGGAAGGCAGGAGGCGACAGCTCGTTGAGATGGATGGGAATAACACCCCAGGCTCCCTGGACGAAGAACTGGATGAAGAAGCCAGATGCACTCAGTCCTCTCTCGGTCGTGGGAAGAATCCAGGCTGGGATCATGAGTGCGGACATGAAAGCCGAGAAGATGATGACACGGCGGCGACCAACAAACTGGCTGAGGTAGCCAATGATTGTACCACCAACACAGGCACCAGTCTTCATGAGAATCGAGGCACGAGAAGCAGCAGAGTTGTTGAGTTCCTTCTGCGTCAGCATGAAGGTAGTGTAGGAGTCTTGGGAAGTGTGCGAGTAGTAGTTGAACCAAGTCATGAGGAAACAACAGTAGACACACATCTTCCACTCGGAGATAAGCATCTTCTTGCAGTCTGCCCAGAAGGCACCGGGAGTGGAAGACTGCTTGCCCTTGGCGCGGGCCTCGAGGAATTGTTGGGACTCGGGGAAGAAGACACGAACGATACCGACGGCAACTGAGATGCCAGCTATTTGATGTTTAATGGACATTAGATGATAGGCTTTGGCCATGTCAACTCACCAGCAATCCAGAAAACGGTCTTCCAACTCTCAGTGCTACCTCCAACGCCAAGGTTGGCGCATGCAGCCAAGACGTAGCCTAGAGAGTAGCCCTGTTGCAGAATGCCAGACATCAAGCCTCGAGCGTTGGAGCTAGGGCGATGTCAGCACGGAAAGAAAAACGTTCTCCAAAACTTGGCAAACTTGGCATGATGAAGTTCAATCGGGGCAGGTTCGACTTACGGGCACGACTCGAGAGCCATGGCGATAGCATTGCCGTAGACTCCGCCCATGAAGAGACCAAAGAGACTTCGCACGGCGAGGAACTGCTGCAAGGTTGAGCTGTAGATGGTGGCGACCTGAAGAACACCGAGGATGATCATGTTGAAGACCATGGGCCACTTACGACCCCATTTGTCACCAGCGAGACCGAACATGGCTGCGCCGACAGATCGGAGGAGAAGAGTGAGGGTGATGGCGGTGGTGATGGAGGTCTTGCTGGTGTCGTAGTGGGCCGCCAGCTTCTTGGTCTGGATTGACAGAGCGTGGAAGTCGAATGCATCAGCAGTCCAGGCGCAGAATCCCACAAGGAAGAAGATCCAATCCTTGCCAGAAAGCTGAGCCATGAGGCTGATAGGGTTCTGGATGGGATCTGGGTCCCGCCACTCAGTGGTCTCTTCACCATTCTGGTTGGTGATCACGACACGCTGCTTCCAGATGAAGAGATCACTGAGAGCTTGCTTAGCCGTGGGAATGACACCCTTGACGACAGGGCCAGCGGGCTCGCCTGCAGATGGCTGCTGGACCATTGTAAAGAAGCTTATACAGGTCTTGGAGGTAGAAGAGAGTTGGGAGGGGTTGATGGTTGGGGAGAATTGAGTTTACGGGGAGAAGAGGGGGGGATTTATATGCTTTTTTGCGCAACGCCAGCCACGGCCGCAGATCACAACAACAAGCTTAACGTGTTATCTCCGATTACAGTATCACTAGCCAGTCCCCATACCATGCAGTCTAATGGTAACATACAGGCCAACATGTCGCACCAGCACAGAACCCTAGAGTTACAGTAGACGTGCGGATGGGTCGCGAAGTTGGGGAACTCGCCTAGCGGATCCTGGCCGTGAAACAGAAAGTGAGGTGACCACCCTAGCCTTGTCCTTTTCCCCGCAGAGCGAAATGAGTATGGGGGTGAAGAGGGGATTGTCATTTGCTGAGCCGGGTGAGAACGGAGGGAGGAAGGATATTGGTCTGTTGACTAGGATCAAGGTTGATGATGAGAGTTTTGTTGTCTGTGTATGTATGCGGGGGAGAACAGGATGACAACGGATCCGCAAGTTTATACGAATGTAGGCGTTCCGACAATACAACGTGATAATAATACTACGTAGTCAATCATTTTTGCAGCGTTCTCTTGCTTTTGGTATCTCGTTATATGACACATCCCCCTCTCCTCTCGCCATATCCTATGACGCCATCACCCACCAGAAGAGGGTTAGAAGCCATGAGACACAGTTGGTCACGTGGGACTACTCACCAAGATGACAACCCCGTTCGTATACATACATACCTTAACAAAAGGTGTCCACCTCCAAAACGTGCGGAGAGGCCGAGCCAGACCTATTCAGCAATACGGCACCGCGGTGCTTCTCAGTGTAGCTGCCGATCACCCCGGAATTTACGCTTATGCCACTTTGACGTTAGGGTTTGACATAACATTTCAAGGCTCCCTGTTAAGCTTACCTTGTACTATAAAATATGGGGCCTATCACACCCACAGTCCACTCACTGACTCTGCGGGGAGAGACAACTAACACGTAAAACTAGCAAGGGCAGAACTTTTCTTCACAGTCCTCGCTTACGCGGCAACTCACTACGGAAAGAACAGAAGCAAGTGGAGGCAGAATTGGGGGAGATACATGCCGAGTCTCCATCTCGATAAGTGACCCTTGGCGTTGTGAGGTGAAAAGGTATTGGCGTTTTTCTTGGTCACATCTAGGGTCGAGGTCAGTGAACTCCGAGGTGTAACGATGACCCATGACGGGTTGTTGGTTTAGTCCCTCGTTGGTCCATGCTTACATGCACCGTCTGTGTAAGTTAGGATTGTTCTGGAAGTTGATTGCCGTGGCACTTCTGTAACATCGTCGTCCCCCTTTCGCCAGTCACCTTTGCAGCCCGACTGTTTTTCTCGGTTGGCGATCATTTCGACGGGATGACCTCACTAAGTGCGTCTTGGCTGACTCGGGAAATAATCGCCTTGGCGCCGAGACGGTTTCTGATTGAGGAAATCCGTCGCAGTGCAGCCGACTTCATCTATCACCAACAGCAACTGTTTTCTGGCACGTTTGTCGCTCAAGACCAGCGAAGTCGTCGCGAATCCTCAACAAAGGCTTCCAGAGATGAAGAGACAACACAGAATGTCGAGGCTTTACGAGTCGAGTCCACCGAGTCAATCTTCCCTCCGTCTTTTCCCCCAAAGTGAACAAGGATTCCATCCTCGGTTGGAGATTGAATCGCGGGGCTAGGCTGCATCTGCTTCTTTAGTCACAACCTCCGATCAGCATTAACTCAACAAATCAGCTGGCTAGAAAAGTCGACGCACTCTTCATCGCACTAATTGGACTCGACCCCCAGAGTCTCGACGTTCTAGTGGCGGCTCGTACGATATCTCCAACCTCCACCTGAGGGGAACGATGCACCTCTGGTCTAGCTGGGGGTTTCGAATGCCCGAGGTCAGTGCAGTATTGACTTTCCACTGAGATGGGCGAAGTCTGGGGCTGTTGCACTTGCTCAACAGTGAGAGATGAGGGTTCGTGCCAGAGACAGCGCATGGGAAATGTCGGGAGCGCAAAGTACCGTCCTAGTAAGAGACCAACGTCATTAGTTGTGATCTTCACCAACGTGCGTCTGTCTGGCTACTTCGATTCCTTTGAAGGCAAGCAATAATTCCGAGACTAAACATCCTTCGAAACAAGTGTGGATCCTTCGCGTTGTAGGATTATAGGAAAATCGGCAGTTTCCAAAATCCAAATCCGGTTGTCAAAGTGGATGAACTCCACGACTGTTGGATCGTGGAGTTGAGGCTAAGATGAGGGTTATTCAGCATCCCACTTCATCTCGGTTGAGATGGGATGAATAGTGGAGTATGGGATGCTCGTGATACAAAGAGTGAATTGTATCATTCATGCAGTCATGGGGCTCTTCACCGTCTCGACAAGCTATTTGGGAGGGACAGGGTATGAGAATTGGACATATGACCCAGGATTTGTTAAAATCATCAGAAAAGATCGTAGGAACGGAAGAAAAAGGGCCATGAAGTGTCTAACAATCGGATGCCTGGCGCGATCAAGGCATCAACCCCCGAACTGAACGAGCTTATGAAGGGTAACAAAACCAATGGTTATCTTGAGTAGATATATTAACATAATGTTCGATTTGATACAGACACCTGATGCTTATTGTTTTCATACTTTGATAAGATAGCTCAATGTCGTTCGTTTCTCGAGCCGGAACTCACCGCCTCCTCTAGTAAAGACGAGAGAGCGGAATTCCTGAAGTCATGAGAATGGAACAACTTCTTTCCAGCCTCGGCTTTTCATTCATATCGTCAGAGGCTGTGCGAACTTACAGCACCATATCAAGGGAGAGCTGAGGCTCTGCTCTAAACCCATTTATTTGGGCGTCATGTCGCGATACCCTTGTAAAGCCAAGAACTACTCCGTACATCACGGCATCTGACCAATCAGGCAAAGCGCAGCATGCTACCAGGTTCAGTAAGGTCGATATCGCCTCGACGAGGTGAGTTTCGGTATAAGTCTGGACTTGTCATTGGCTATTTGCTGGTTTATGGTATCTGAGCCACTGAGAATAGGCGGAACTTGGATATTCAATGCTTGCTGATCTTGATAGCGGAATTAAGCTTGTCCACCATGTCTTGGCTTCTTAACATGGGCGATGACACGATGACATGATCAAAGATGAGGTGGTCGCCGTATAAATAGCTCTGACTCTCCCTGAATCTCGATTATGTTGTGACATCATCGGTCACCATGGTTTCCTACAAACTTCTTACAGTCGCTCTCTACCACGCGGGGGCAAAACTCGCACTTCCACAATCTAAAACCGCCAGTAACCCAACCGCTACTATCGACGACGGCATCATAGCCGGAACTTCAACATCCGTTCCTGACTCCAAGATCAAGGTCAATCAATCAGTTTCTCGGCATCCCCTTTGCCGAAAACCCCATCCGCTTCAGTCCCCCAAAGCTGGCCAAAGCATGGGATACCCCGTACAATGCCACCATCTAGAAGCCTGCTTGTTATATCAAGTTCAACTATCCCGAAGAACGACGGAATCAGACGATTAAGATATTCGCTACTCCTGGACACCACCAGCAGGGACTAGTGAAGACTGCCTGAACTTGGACATTTATGCCCCTGCAGGTGCAAAGGCTGGCTCGAAACCTGTTGCGTTCTGGATTCGTGGAGGGAGTTCCAGTCATGGATCTGGATCTTTGCCTCATGATGAAGGGTCCAAGATGGCGGGCTATGAAGACCTGGTTGTCGTCACTGTTAATTACAGGACCGATATCTTTGGATTTCCTGAAACCTACCATCGGCCAAAGAGACAGTGGAACCCTGGGTGGGTGAGATCCAACATTTCAACTATGCTTTTATACTGACATCCCGGCTAGCTCTTACCTGGGTCCAAGACAATGTTGCTGCGTTTGGAGGAGATCCCGAGCAAGTCACCATCTTTGGTGAAAGTGCCGGCGCAGGAAGTATTGATGATCTTCTCACAGCTCCACCAGACCCTCTACCTTTTCGCGCCGCTATTCTGCAGTCTGGCTCTGCTTCAGCAAACGCCACCCCCACTGGCTCGTGGAAGAACGCAACCAAGCTGGCTGGTTGTGATAAAGGCGACTAGTGAACATAGCACGAGGGTCCGCGACTCACAGTTGGCTTTGAGGTGAGGGTCAATAATCTATAGGCCAGTTTTTGGGAGATCAATTATCAGGTAGGTAGTCAGAGGTACTGATTGAGCTGACTTTTCTATCCTTCAGCAATATTATCGGGCCGGCGGATGTGCAGGCCCTTCTGTCTCACTTATACGACATCAATTGGTGCAGCCACGACAAAAGAGGCGACTGGACACCGAATAAGCGGCAGTGCCAGTGAAATTGATGGCTATGCTGCTACCCTGTATGCGTTTAAGAAGGCTCTGGCCTGGAATCAGTAATTGACCCTTAAAGATCCATCTATCCTTGTGTCTCGCGGCCCTGTCACCGGATCCAGAACACAAGAATTGCGGCCCGTCAGTCTCACCTCCGCATCCGGAACCACGCACATCAGGACGTCATGTACGAGGTCTGCCAGGCTTCATTTGGCGAAAGATAAGCGAAGAGGCAGTGTTTCCATAGTTACCAAGATCTAGCCAAGTGATGACACAAGGGTTGTATTTGTGTGGAAGTATAAGAAGCAGCAGTCTTCATCAAAGCGATCCCTTGATCTGAAGCTTGTTAGAAGCTGCAGTTACGACCATTTAGACATTCTACCGAATGAAAAACTCCCTGGGCAATCAGTAAGGAACGCTTGAAGCACGTCCGTTACTTAGGACTACTGCTGATGTTATCCCGAGACATAGCATCACCACCTGCAAGCGGCACTGCTCACAATGTTCACCAAGACTGTTATTATCTTACTAGCATCTTTATCGCAGGGAAGAGAAATCTTGAAGAGACGTCACTATGAACCAACACCCGTCATAGACAAATTCCCATGGTCTTCCTTCCTCAACAAAACAGGCCTCGATCCGCTCCAGTATCTCAAACCTCCTTCTGACGACACATCCGAGACACTCGTCTGCACTACGGCAAGGTCTCCAATCTCAGACACTCGACGTCATTAACCATAATCAGGAACCCGGTCCCGATCGACTCGCTTGCCCAGTCGCCATAGCCGCGTGGTCGAACGTCACCGATGGAGAACAGCACATAAGCATCTCAGCTGGCCAGTGCCTATCGGCGACAGAAGGAACATGCCGGACCGTTGCGTGTGCGCCGAGAGATGTCACCGTTGACAGCGATGAAGTAACAGGACGAATGTGGAATCCCGTATCGACAAAGTGTGTGTTTGGTGGTGTTGGAGGAATATGGCAGAACGATGGGTCAACTTTGGTCATTGAGATGGGATACACAAATCAAGAATGAATCAGGATGTATTCGTACTTTACAAAAGAGTCTAGCTGGTCTTCGCATCCGATATCCTTACAAATCCAACATGCCTTTCCCAACCTTGCGCCAAAAGAGGTATCTCCAAGTGATCCCATCTCGAGGTCAGATCGCTTTCATAATCCTTTTGTTCGTCCTTTTACGCTACAGCAGCACTGACAGCTGCGGTCATAGAAGGCGGTGCTCCGGGTAACTCCTCACTAGGGTCAAGTTCGCCCTTCATCTCCTCCTCGCCCTCTTCGACCTTCTTCTCAGTCGTCTTCTTTCCGCCAGCGTCGCCAAGACCAATGATGTCGATCCATCGCCAGAAATCGACGGGGTTGTTGCCGCTCTTGTCAAAGATAGCTTGGTCGCTGTTGATGCCGTCTTTGCAGGGATCGCCGTTGGCTTCGTTGAACTTGTCGAGCTTATCGAACGAAGTACCGTCAACGAGGTCTCCAGCGAATGTGCGACCGACGGGTATGTTGTTCTCGCGAAGCATCTGAAGCTGAGCACGAAGGTTAAGACGAAGCGCTCGCTCGGGCTGCTCAGCCTTGAAGATCTTCTGCGTCAACCATGGGAACAAGATTCCAAAGTCGGACTGGTTGAGATGTGCAGAGTTGACGACGTAGAAGAAGTTTGGCTCTGACATCTTGTAGCCACTAGGGCGCTCAAATAGTTGAGGTGTGACGACCTTGACAGCAGGATCGGGGCTCAAAACACGAGCTTTCATGTGAAGATGGTCTGTCCACCTGAAGAAGTGCTCCGATTCGACTGCCAGAATAGCCTTTCCGCCAGGAGCGCTGGCCTTGTCGGCAAATGCGGGTAGTGGTAGGTTGAATAGAGGCGCCGAGTTGGGAGCCATCAAGGGCATACACCACATGTCGAGCAACATGACGAGGGTCCTCTCAGTGACCTGCTTTCGCATAAAACTGCCCTCAGCAGGAGCAAAGATGGGCTCTTCCATTGTAGCCACCTCTGGAACATCAGCGTAATATGTGCTCTTGAGGAATTGCGTCATAGTAGCAGCACCAAAGCTGTGGCCAGCGAAGATAATGCTTCCAGGCTCGTGGATATTGCATCGACCGATGAATTGATCGAGGCTTGGGGTCGAACGGTTCAAGTTGGTCAATCGTGTGCCATTGTCGACGGCGAGCATGGCTTGATGGATCATACCGAGCTCCCAGCATCGAATTCGGAGTTGGGCTTCGCGGGCTTGGTAGACTTCGGAGCTGACATCGTGAGAGATCTTCTCGTAGGGAACGTGGATTCGGCCGTTGGAGGTAGTCGTTCCGTTTTGCTTCTCAGGAACTCGAATGAAGCTTGCGACAGCGCTGCCATCGCGATGCTCAGGGCAGATGACGACGATACCATGAGAGGCAAGGGAGCCGGCGATGTAAGAGTAGGAGTTTCGGCATCCTCCCAGGCCGTGGGAGAAAATCATGGTTGGCCATCGCTTGTTCTCGGTCGACGATTCGAGGAGTTTTGCATTCTTGTGGGCGGGTATCGTAGTATAGTGAAGATGTCGGGGCAGGAATCTTCAGATTGTCAGCGCAATTCATAGGAACGATTCAGATCCGGCGCACATACGAAAGGAATTCTGCCAGCATAGGTCCAATACCGAGGAACTTTGTGTATGCGACTAGATGCTGTCGCTGAGGATTGGGCAACCAGCTGATGTGCTTCTCGTGCGATTCGGGAACAGCTGGGTAGAACATGCGATACTGGACAGTGTGGATCTTATCGACGCCCTCGGGGGCAGCGCTGGGCGCTTCAAGTTCAGAGATGGGAATCTCGACATCGACGGTGCCGACCTTGTAGGGCCCTGTGTATTCAGGGAATGCGGGAATCGGGCTTAGGCGTGAGAGGTAGGACATTCTGGAGGCGTTCATGATGAAGGTCGATGCGACGGCGCGCAAAAATGACGTGTCGCGTGTTGTGTATCAATCAAGGATGAAGAGGATGAAGAAATAACAATCGCTAGGTGAATTCAATAGCGATAGAAATTTTGTGCTTAGAGAAAGAAAAGACAGCGAAAGTCCGTCGGCGATCGGATAACTCGTATGAACGCAAATAAATCTAATTGTGGCTGTATCTGTATCTCTTTGGTGACGTTTACACGGACGGGACGCTATGACAAGGGTACAGCACTTCTTTCACATGCAAGAAAATGACCAAACCATTCGCTGAAAGAAGCCAGCAATTTCGACAATGGAAAAAAAGGGGGAAAGCAAACAACATATGTAATTAACAAGGAGTAAAAGAAAAGGTTTCACAGCATCATCGTCAGCATCATAAAACAAGGGGCAAGTCACGCGACAAAAAACCTGCAAATGCCTAGGAAGCATTGATCTATTCCCATTTGGTGACCGAATTGGCTGCAAGTGTACGGAAGTGTCTTGTGCACAGTTACCAAGATTTTTCAGGTTTTTTTTTGGTACAGCAACTAAAAAAAAAAAGAGACCAGCGAAGGATCGTCTCTTCGCCTCGCTCATCGTCCACCCAACACTACTATTCCACCTTCAGTCGGCCGCCCACCTGTAGCTGGGACGACGATGGCGATCAATATGCGGATGAAGAGTATGACCGTAAACTACAGAAGTCTATAACGTCGGATACGGGGAAACCGGTCACCCCTAGAAACCGGCCACCCGCTTTTTAAACCTAACCACCTAATTTATAATATCTTAATTAATTTATAACTCTACTAATTTTAATTATATAGATTTATAAGTAGTATTAATTAATTTAAAATAATAAAATTTACTAAAAAAGATATATATACCACTCTTTAGATAGTTTTAGAAGGAGTTTCTATAAATAAAGCTACTATAGCTTATAGTATAAACCATTTAATACTCTAAGCCTATATTAAAGGGGCTATAATACTAAAAGAAGCTTATAAACTTAAATAAAAGCTCTTAGCTATTTAAGAAAGAAGTCTAAGAGATTAGATTATAGTCTAAGCTAACCTAGGA
>VYWZ01000772.1:0-60983 GCA_008711595.1 Fusarium xyrophilum | reverse complement strand
CTTTTTTCTTTTTTCTTTTTCTCCCGAGGGTGCAAAGTCTAAAAAGAAGTCATCGACATCAACCAGCCAAGATGCGTGCGAATGCAGATGACGGATGACGGTTGGTGACAGGGGTTCGCATGGATGACCCACGTCGATAGCCGGATAATTTGACCGTGTCGTTGGGAGAAGCTAGAGGGCAGAATTGGGAATGGATTTGTGCAAGGGCTGTACTGTACGAAAAGGCGGCTTGACCGAAGGCGTGGAAGCGCGCTGAGCTGTCAGTCAGCTGCGTGGGGGAGTAAAATTGGTCATTTATGCATTCATGCGAATATTCGAAGCGAGGTTATGAAATTCCCAAGCTTGGTGATAGTTTTGATAGTCTGAGTGGCAAGATCTTATGGTACCTAGTTTCGGTAAAGATTTTTCAAGTACATAGATAGATCAGCAGAGATTCCCCCCCTCCTATTTAGGGTTTTCGTTTACCTATAGCCGCCTGTGCTATAACGATATCTACTGCTGTGGGGCGAATGGCATTAGGACGGGTGTAGGCATCTTTGTTATTTTTGGCCGTTTGGTTTTTCAGGGGTTGAGAGCTGGAGATCTACGTGAATTTCGCTGACGTCGATTACTATTCTTGTCAACCCAGGCCATGGATGTCAGGCGACCCCATGTCATTTTACCTCCTTGACAAGTGAAGTGACCCGCATGCCTACATGCCTTAGTCTAGGCATTCTGTACCCTGCAGTAAGAAGCCTGTAAGGTGAGGTACATAAGATTTGACTTGTCGAGCCAAAGATGGCGTCAAAGACCAGGCCCTGGGCTGCTATTGCTCAGTAAGATGGACGATCCCTCCCCCCAGAATTGGGTCTTGGGTTGGTCGGCTTCACGGCAGGCAGACAGGCAGACAGGCAGACAGGCAGACAGACCACGGACGGCCATTCTAGTTTCCGGGCCGTTGAGCTGAGCTAGACTATCACTCGATGAGACAAAGCTCCGGCCACGGCTGGCTTATTCAACCTCACGTAGAGTGAGCCTCGCTCAATAGTCTTGTCTCATCGTTTAGGGTATCCCAGATTTGGAATGCATTGCGTCGTGCTGGTTCAAGGTCAACCCCCAAATCGTCTCCTCAGATCAGTTAATCGCCAGCAGTTGAATCTACTGAGAACGAACATCATGAGCAGAGAGATTAGATAAGATCAACAGAACAAAAACCGTTCATATCAAAGTTTCCAATTAACAATATTCAATCTCGGTAAATGTCACTGACTTATAGACAATCCTGCCTATATCGATCTGTCAAATCACTATGTCTATAGTGTTCAGCGTTTCAAATAGACAATGCAGAACGGCTTGAACGAGCTGCCAAGCGAGAATAATACTATTCATAGACCAAAATCCTCGATCTATACGTTGATCCACGCTCTAGCTTGTCATTTTGGCACTATTTCGCTGTGATAGATTTTGTTGATAAGAGTAATATCGAGCTCGGGATATAGCTGAGATTAGGTTGCTGTCATCGCGGGGAAGCGATACTGTTGCACTCTCTAGCCCGCGTACTACGTAATTCCTGGAAGACACAGTGACACTTGCTCCTTCTTCGATTTGGATCCTCAGTTTGCCTTGGCGGTTCTTTCCAAATCTTCATACAGGTTCACATCATGCTCGGGCAGCTTCCCCCTGTTCCAACTTCCCCCTCTCAGCCAAGCCTCCATTTTTGCTACTCATCATCACCCCCCTTTGACAGTATCATCACCTCTTCATTCCAACTCCAAGCAAGCATCACCACTCAAAATTGAGCCAATTCATCGCCGGATTACCACTTAGGAGTTACCGTCCGACAACTTACATCCACTATTGCCCATCTTCAATCACACTCAGAGCGGCGCGTGCTCATTCCGCTCCACCAGCAACTAGGGCCCTCTACGCTAGCCAAGGTCCCAACTCCCAATAAGGCCCTGTACGCGCTAGAAGGTCCTTCTAGAAGGTCATCATCCCCAACCTCCTGTTCCTGTTCCTGAACCGGGGCCCTGGAATCCGATCCCCCCATTGACGTCTCCTTCATGACGACAATGCCAGTGACAGAACCGTCGACTCGACTCGACTTGTCACACTCGCACATCAGGAGATGCTTGCTAATGCCTCCCTGCCGCCGGAACACCATCTTGCCGGAATTTCAGGCTGCTTTCGGCCTCAACATCAAGCGTGTTTCGGCTCCAAAACGTCTGTTACCCTACGCGATGCACGCCTTCCAAGGGCCGTCTGATTGATTGGCATGAGGCATTAAGCAGCGCAATCTTGGCCACTCCGAACGAATTGTCAATGCCCGCTCAATAGGGCTGTTCCGGGCTCACACACCAGCACCAGCCACTGTCGATAGCGGCTTCGATATGGGGCTTTCGTCCATTTGACATATCATCAGGTTTCAAGCCAAGACACATTTTCTATCTTGGTCCCGGCTCAGAACCGGGTAGGTCCAGCCTGATGCAGTATCGTATCGCATCGCATCGAGCTCCATGCTTCTCAGACAAGCAAGCATCTGCGCATATGTCTGAGTTTCCATCTTTTTCGGCGCCATGGCCTTTACCAGAAGCTCTCATTTGCAACCATTATCTTGCCAAGGCAGTCACTAACAGACTCATCTCGGTCACCAATTCTGATGTGGATGTCGCTATCCGTTACCGTTCCTCTCAGCCCTCTCCTATTGAGTGATCCAGATAATCGGTTCGCAGGGTCGATTTTCCCGTTGGCTGGACTAGGCCCATGTTCACGTACCCAGGTGCGCCCTGTCCATGAGCCGCGAGGCCACTTCTGGCTCCAGGCAGTTGTTAGTTGACTGTTGCACGTATCTGGTCCCTGACTTTAGTGCGGGAGCTCGTTCAATCCAGCCACCGTTAACCAGGATGTCGATCTAGCTTGTGCGGAACAATCTCATGGCGTGCGCTCACATTGATCAAATCTGGACCAGCCCCGACAACCCGGCGTGCACACTCATCCATCCGTGATGGGTTTCTCCCGGCTTGGCCATCCAGATTTGCCAAACGGAGGTTTCCGGACAGTGGAGAATGGTTCTGCTTGCGATCTAGTCCAATTAATAGACACGATCCCGGTTGAGCCATCTACTATAGCAATCCCTGGGTTTGTTATAACCCTCCGCTCCACACCGTTACTCCTGTCCTGCACCAAGCACCATAACTGTTTTCCCCCTTGTTGCCACGCCATCGGCTCGGTACCCACTCTCTGTGGCTCTTTCTTTGGAAAGGCGGCGAAAAACCTGACAATGGCCGTTTTGCTGCTGTGTTTCTACGGCTGTTCTTGGCCACCTCAGTGTGGTCTAGTCTCACGCTCTTCAAGCGAAGCGCGTTTCAAGTTGGCATTGTGCCCCAATAAGCACCTCCCCCCGCCGTCCTTTCTGTGTCATCTTCTGCAGCAGAGGTACATTTCCTAATTCTTTTATGCGCAGGGGCTTTACAATGGCAAATTGCCATCTAATCGGGAGAGCTTGTCTTCGAAGCAATGCTATTGCATTGTGCTCTTATCCTTGCTAGTCATGATGGATGCCAGGGGTGGCTCTTGTTTCTATATCAGGCACCCTGGAGACCTTGCAATGGACATAAGATCGTCAAATTGACCACCCTCCAGACCCTGGCCTTGGCAGCCCAGCACTTGTCGGACGGGGATTGTTCTCATACCGGACTGGGCAAAATCTCCAAGTGCTTTAACCTGCAGCATGAACGCAGAGAGGCCAGTGATCCACTCCCTCTGCGACCCTGCTCTAGCTACTCCGTCATCAGACGATATAGGCCTGCCCTGGTACTGGCAAAGCTTGCCAGGTTACTAGCCCTTGTGTTAAATACATTTACTGACCCCAGGCCGGGAGCTAAAAGAGATCTTGTGAGGGGACGTACCCTATCATACAAAATAAAGCATTACCGCTTCTACAAACTCGCCTTCCTATCGACTGCCTTACTCGGTGTAGTAGTGGTATGTCCTAATGGTATTCATCCTAACCAAGTCCTTCTCTTATGCCTTCTCTCCAAGACAGCAGCTTCGGATCGAATGCGCATTCAACACACTCCTTTGGACTACTCACAACCGTTACGCTATTATAACTCCTGCCTGAGCTCACCCCCCCCAATACGGCCCTCCAACGCCAGTCACCAGCGTCTCACTCAACTACGGAAACGGGAAAGCCTCTGGCCCGGTACCAATCAGTGAAAATTCAAACAATGTATGTGGCAAGCTGCTTAGTAGCTAGTAACGCTATCGACTTACACTTCAGACGCAAAATACAACATCCAGAAGGCTAGCTCGACGCACACAAATCACACCGTTTTGGACACCACTAGATAACCCTTTCTCTTCCTCGCCGTAGCCCGCAAGGGCTTCATCCTGTCAAATTCTTTCCATTCAGAGCCCAGCGGCCGTCCAGAGCGGTTCGCTCTGGAGGACCTCATGTATCGGAGGCACGCTGGCGGGCACCTATCGAGTGGGGGATTATACCGTGGACTACTCGGGTCAGGGCTCACAATCAGGACAGCAAAATCAACATCAGCAAGCGCATGATACCTCACTTCATCAGCGTTCACGACACCAGCAGCCCCGGGCCTCTATTCACCATCCTGGAGGCCCGGCTGCTGGTATTCATGGCACTCCCGACCCGCATCACGGAAACCCTCATGTCCAGCACGCAGCAATGGCTCAACACCATCAGCATCCATCGCCACAGATGGTCATGGACCCTTCTCATCTAGGACATCATCGTCTGGGGCCGCCTCAGTTTGGAGCCCCAGGACAAGTCATGGCTCCTGTGTACCAGACTCTTTCGACCCCAACACCACCGAATCACCCTCAGCATTCTGTGCCTCCACCCGGCTCTAAACGGCCACGACCTAGTGATCTTGATCTGTCTGTTACAGGAATGGCTGACTTGGACCATTCCGACCTCAGCGGCATGCAACAGACACCTTTAGGAGCAGCATATGCTCACGCTGCCGCCGTGGCAGTTTCACAGCCTCAACACCAACCTATACACCACCACCACCACCTCCCCGACTCGGAGCCACCATCCAAGATGATGCGCCGCGACGATGGCTTAGGGGGAACCCCAAGCGTTGTGGGACAAATTGGAATGCCGGATCCAGCCCCTCGCCCCCGAGGCCCTAAGCTGAAGTTCACGCCGGAAAATGACCAGCTATTGATCGAACTGAAGGAAAACAAGAACTTGACGTGGAAGCAAATAGCAGACTTCTTCCCAGGACGATCTTCAGGGACATTACAAGTTCGATACTGCACGAAGCTCAAAGCCAAAACCACGAACTGGACCAACGAGACGGTGCGTTAACCAGCGAACTAACCCTTGATTACCTTGGTGATGTGATCAAAGAATTTTCTGACTTTCTCATTAGGACCAAAAGCTCCGAACTGCCCTTCAGGACTACGAGAACGAGAAATGGAGAATCGTCGCCAATAAAGTTGGCACTGGCTTTACTCCTGCAGCGTGTCGAGAACGGGCTGAGCAGCTGATGGTTGAGGATCCAGCAACTTTGGCGGCTTTGTCACAGTCATTGTCACCAGCTGTAGCCTCAAACGCAGAATCCGAAGAGCCCTTATATTCCCATCATCAGCTTCAATAATAAAAGGAAAATAATTGTGCCAGCGGAGGGTTCAATCTATAATCGCGACGCATCAAAAACACCACATTCCCCTTTCAGAATGCCCCTTATTTCTTTACGATCATTCGACCTACGCCCAATCACATTCGCTTTTGCCTTTGGCTACTCTCAGCCAACATAACAACCATTACGACAACTTTATCAACGACCCCCAGGGCTCCCTCCTAGAGTTGTCGACTTGAGCACACCGGTTTCAGCCCAGGGAGTGCACAACGCACCCACGACTTGTTTCTTTTATCCCTGTATTAATTTCTTTTGTTCCGTGCTTACAGGCCGTTTCCTTTGTTTCTTTCGTATTCGAGACTGGCCTTTTTTTTGTCACAAACCCTTTTTTTAACATTAATCATACTTCACTTCCCCATTCCCCTTCTCAAAAAAATTGTCTTGTATTCCGCTTTGTTACGTCTATGATCTCCTATGTCGCTTTACGAAAAAAAGTATAGACCTGGAGCCCCGGAAAAAGAGGGGAATTATTTACATGCACTTAATATTCCCCATCCTTCAGCCAGGGGAAACCGTCCAATCGCTTGGGATATGTGGCTGATCACACTTTCTTGTCACTTATTACCCTTATCTTATAACTATATTCTACCTCTTAATCATTTATGTACGGGAGCCAAAGCAGGATCATAGGCGGAGCAGGTTTCCTTTTTTGGCGCAGCGTATTTTTCGGGTTTGTGTATGTAGAACGACGGACGAACAGGAGCATATTGTGATGTTTCTTGATACCACAGAAGAGGAAACGGAGCATGCAAGCGTAGAGCACGAAAGGAAAGGCTGGGGCTGGGGGTGGCTGGATTCGGATTCGGGAGACGAAGTCTAGTATAGCTACAGTATCGGGGTGTCATGATTCAGGAACACTTGGAAGACGAAGGCGCTAGATAATAGAAGACAAGATCTGCTCGATCACCATCAGAATCACGCCATGAGGCTCCCTCTCCCTTAGGTCCAGAGTCGTGACGCTAGAAAGACGAGAAAATGGAGCCGGTTCACCTCGACTCCGAACGTTGTGATGCCCTATAATTGAAGCCTTGAAAGGACATATAACGCCCAAACTGTAAAGTTGCCTCGGATCTGGCTCAGAGCACCCCCCTTTATGCTTTATCTCACCGGAACCGGTCTCCAGGGTTGAGCTAGACGAAACGAAAGTGTTTATGCTTTGAATCCCTGCCACACTCCGCGCATCTCGTCCCTGCCCATGAGAGATGTATGTATATGTATGTATGCATGTATAGGGGGGTCGCTGCGATCAGTTGTTATATAGGTAGGGTAAGGCGGGACCTTGCCACGTCGCTATTTGTCTGTACAGAGAGAGACAGTGCTGCTGCGGCACAATCGCCATGGTTGCCGACGGGCGGGGGCCAACCCTGAAGAAAATGGCTGCCCGCAAGCGCATGGAGCCGATGAAACGGAGGGCAAAGGGCCCTTTGGGTGTCATGTCACCTGTGGCTTTAAGGCGGTCGAGTCCATACCACCGGTGTCCTGGTGATGTTAATACTTTGTCGACAGGCTATATGACCAGAAGAGTGCAGAAGGCCCGATCTTGGCTGTGATGGAATGAAATGAGTTGATGGGATGGTGCTTTGTTGTTTGCCTGACCTTGAGAGAGGGACCCGCCTGGTTCTGATAAACTTGTTGCATTACACCGCATGGGATGCGAGTCACGGCGCTAAACGATGGCGTTTTTTGAGCTCGAGCTACGAAGAGTAACAATTATTTCAGATATGCGGGTGCGCATGCGTGCTGGCTCTGTGACGGGCTGCCTGGTGTCTCATTGTGACGTGTTGGGAGGTGAGCACTGAGCAGGAATGGGACAGTATGTATGCATGTGCGAGCACGCGTCTGTAAGAGACGCGTTGAGCGGTCACACGACGCCAAGTGCAGTCGCGCAGCGGTCGAGAGGAGGTAACACAAGATGTAGGTCGCGTGGCCTGCTGTGTTGGGGATGATCTTCATGCTCCGGGGTTGAGGTCGTGTCGAGCCACGGCTATCGAGGTCATCTCAGAGCTGAGAGCATGAAAGAGCAGCAGCTGTGCCACATCTCATCACAGGTAGCTAGCTAGGAAGCAAGCAAGCAAGCAAGCAAGACAGCAGTACCTACATGTCGGAGAGCCGGGGAACGTAGAGGGTTACCGCCGTTGAAACATCTCTTTCGAAATCTCCGATGTGCAGTCTCTAAGCGAGGCATTATGGCTGGCTGATGTTGTTGACTTCGTGTAGGTACTGCATAATATCATACTTGTAAAGCAGACTGCCCGATCTGTGAAAAACTAGGCCTAAAACTGGCTTCAAGTCCCGGTTGCTAAGCTGACGACGCGTGATAAAACTTGGGGCACAACACCCCCTTCTCAGTCTTGGTCATGGATTTGTCAACCCCCCGTCGACCGAGACTTTTTGACCCATCCCAGGGCTATAACGGTTTGAGTTTTCAGGTCACATCGGCGGCCAGAGATGGATAGGATAGAGAGGAGAGGGAGGTTGGGTCGATATGACGGCGGTGTTTGGTGACGATGCATTGCGACGCTGAACTTGGTTAAGATGCCTGCATGTTTCTTTTTCGCCCCACGAGAGAGATGGGCTTTAAAACGTTTGTTTCATCTGGTTGGCAGAGAGGTTTTCGAAAGGGTTAGCGCGAGTCGATAACCACCTGTCTTATGGGCTATATAACTCAGTCTTATAAGTTGGGTTGAGTTTAGATCCCTGGCATTCGAGACCGAGGAAGAAACAAACGCAGCCAAACAAAACGAAACGAAACACGCTACTTCCGCCCAGTCGCCTTGTCAAATGCGACAGGACATATCCCCCAATGCGGATGTGAGCCTTGTTGATTCATTATCTCGTGCTGGCTTCTCTTGCAAGGATGCAGACGTTGGCCCGGAGCCGATCACAATCCTGGTCCGCCAAAATCTGCCAGGTGCCGATTTGGACAACACTCATGGCCCATGCTCATCCAATGTGCGGAGGGAAGTTGGATTGACCACAACCGATGGCAGGGCACGTCCCCGGATCTCCAATAGCCATGACTCTGTCATCATTTCCCTGCGTCTGTCCCGGAACTGTTGAAGCAACTTCCGAGTTGATCCACATCTAGGGTTCTGCCAGCCTCCACCAGCTCGACCAAGGTGCCGTGGCCCGTAACGTCTAGTCCCGGGTCTATGAACGCTGCCGTCTCAACTAGCCAGCCGTTGAAGTCCCTGATCTCGGTTGATCTGCCGGCACGCACGTCTTGCAGCATGGAGCTTGTGTTCTCCCTAACTGTGTGACCCACTCGATAGATTATGTCCTTCAGCTGAGGTTGTGAGAATCTTTCCTGCAGGCTCTTGGGGGAGAGATCGCTGGTCGTCTCAGGCTCGCCTGGTAAACGTCCTTCCTGCCGTCCAATGATTTCTGCACTGCTCTCGTGGGCAACTAGAAGTTGGAGCACTTGACTTGCTTCGCTTAGAAGTTGGTCAATGACTCGTGCGAGCATTCCATCTGATTCAGTGAAAAGAGCTCCATTTTTGCACCCCAGAATAGCTGTCAAAGGGTTGATTACCGCATTAACGACGAGCTTTTCCAATTGCAGAATCCAGAGCTCCCCTCTAGGCACAGACCTGGCCTCCAGGTGAGGGGCTTCTAGTAGCTGCTTGACTAGGTATGCTGTCTTCCCAAGCGAAATGGAGTTCGGGAGAACCGCTCCGACGACAACATCAGCTTGGGAGGCATGAAAACTTTTGAATATTCCCTGGGATGTCACTCCATGTGTTGTAACACAAGCTAAAAAGTTGGGTTCATGGCTGCTATGATAGCGATGGGAAACGTATAAGGATCCATGAGGAGGCCACAATTTCGACATTCCGTTTTGAGCGAATAACACAGTGCTGTTTCGGTCCAGGTATCCTCGAACTCGGTCAACTTGTGGCAGGGCAGCTGCTGCCTTGGTCAAGACGATGAAGTTCTTGAGCTTTTCGCCATCGGCGACCTCTCGCACTGGGCCGAAATCCGGCTCATTCTCTGTCCACCATTCAACATCGAAGTCTTTGTTCTTCTCCAGCTTGTCCTGGCGCGAGATTTCAATGCCATCACTCTCGATCCATTGCTCCAAGAGCTCCTTTCTGTGCACAACCAATGTGATTGGGGGCCTGCCAGGCGCTTGGGCCAGTGAACTTGCGAAGAGGCGGCCCAAGTTACCTACTCCTAGGATGTAGATCCGCTGGTCGGAATCACCAGAAGCAGACGAGGTTGAAGGGTCAGAACCATGGTAAGAAGCAAGGTTTGACAGGTTCCATGCGAAGAGCATAGGGGTCGGCCTTACGTCATTGCAATATACTTCGAGCCATGAGGGTCTCTGGGAATACATTCTGACTGAAGCGACTGAAGCGAGAGGCCAAATCCGGCGTGGACGAGTAGCAATCTTGAGGCGGTGAGACTGATTAAGATTGAATAAGATAGACCGCATTTTGAACCCTAACAGATTGGAGAGTCTGACTGGACTGTATTATACGAGGACCGGTAGTGCCGGCGCTTGCAGGAAACGATGGACTCGTCGTCAGTCGATCAAAGACGCTAGAAGTGTCGTATGTTGCTGATGGAGACGGGCTGGGCTGGTCTGTCATTGGGAAGCTGAAGACGGAACCCAATTGGGAGAGATTTATCGGACCGATAGTGAAGACGTAGCTTCTATCGAGTCTTGGAGAGCGAATAACCCAGGAAATGGAGATTTGTTATGGTTCGGCTATATGCAACTCATTGTGGGTGTAGTTGAAAATAAGGAAGGTGGTGATCTGAACTCAATGCTGGGGCGGGTGGAGTTGGTCTCACAGTGTAGCTAACAAGGTTGAGGTGATTACACTGTATTTCCAAGAGAGCCCAGCAGACTACCTAAACTTGGCAACTGTAACTAATTCAGACTCGAGATCCTTACATAACAATGGAAGTTAGACTACTGCAGCATACAGAGTAGTTCGTACTGATATAAGGTTGCTATAATTTTAGAACAAATTGCGATTATAAGCGTCTTTTCAACACGCTTGAAGCCGTGAAGTGGTTAACAGCTAGCTCATGCCTACGCTGAGCTTTAATAAGTGCCCGACTCCCTTATGGCTCAGTTGCACCATAGTTGAGCGAAGGATACAAGAAAGAAGGTATAAAAACAGTAAGCATAAACTCTAAAGCGACTTGACTTGACTGTGTTTGTCTTTCTGCCAATGATGTCCTAAGTCATTGCTAGTTGAGGTGCACGTCGATTTCCAATTAATAGAGACCCGCTTGGCGCCTGGATTACTGTGCGCACCAATCAGCACACGTTTCTCTCGAAAATTAGCACGCCCTGCAGCCTAGACTCGTCTTTCATCTTCACTACTTCTTCGACGTCATTACAGCCTAAGTTGTTATTTGCGTGCAGAGGCGACTTCAACTTTTCGGGACTGATTGATATTATCATTTCCTCACTTTCCCCTCTAGGATTCCAGCCTACCTGGATAAAATGTTCCAGATCTGCTAAGATCTTTGCAACGAACCTAGAAGCGCTTAATCAAGTGCAACGTAATCCATACAAATTCTGTGCATTCTCATTCACGCACGTTTTCAACCTCCTGTCACCACCCGCTGAATCATGAGGATGAAGACTCATCAGTGCTAAATCACGATAACCGGCTATCTACTCATTTTGTAAAGCGCAGAGTCGACTGCTCGATTCCTCCTTACCCGAGAGCACAAGAAGCGCACCTTTGTGGACTCTGCAACCAGCACGTCTTTCATCATGGCATCTGAAGACGAGGCCTCAGATAATCGAGAGGTCGACAAAGCAGCACTTCTTGATCGAATGGTTGCTGCTGCACAGCAAAGCGCATCTCAAGATGAGGAAGTCAAAGAAGAGCAGCCGAGCACCGAAGGTCTCAACGAAGAAGATGCTCTGCGCAACTTGACTGGCACCGTAAGAGATCAGAATGACCTGGAACGCGACATCACACTCCAAGCCAATGCTGCACTCAACGAAGCTGAGGACAAGAAGGATCAAAACCGCATCGAAAAGTTGGAAGCCACCAAGCATCGGCTTCAGCTTCAACTGGACAGAGAGAAGAAGCGCCTAGAGAAAGGTGCTCATAGCAATGTCTACCAAACTCGAAACATCCAGAAGGGAATCGCAAAACTCGATGAAGAAATCAGAGAAGTGAGCAATGACATATCTGATTTCCAGGCACGAATAAAGAAGCGTCATGTAGAAAGCTCTGTGGACGATTCAAACAAGTCCAAATCTACTAGGCTTCCCGGTGAAAGCCACCGTGACTTTCTGATTCGAACGGGAAAGATTACACCATTTGCCAAGATTGGAGGACCACGACCTGCAGGAATTCAAGGCCAACTCGCCGATACGATTCTAGATGCAGAAGAAGAGGCAGCAGCTGAACAGCTTGGAGGAGAGCTTGAAGGGCCTGCTTCGCATCAACGACTTCGCAGACCTGGATTTGCTGACGAGCTTGATTCGGAACCCGAACCCCCTCAACCAGCTCCAGCTGTTGAGAGTGAGTTCTCGTTAAGGCCAAGGAAAAAACGTCGCGTTCAGAGGGAGCGTAGCCCGTCTGCGGATTTTGAACCCGGAGCTTCCGGTTCTGAATCTCACGACGATGATGTCTGGAAGCAAGCGAACGAGGATGATCTGATTAGAGAACAACGTCGTCAGAATAAAGCCAGGGCTAAGGCTGCTGATCAAGAGCAGATTGACCTTAGTAAGATCGATGATGGCAATGAAGCCCATTTCAAGGCCCGGCTGAACGACTGGGTGACTCGAAGAAGTCGTGCACGGAGGGCTCGGAAGCAAGCAGTCGACGTGTCTGGTGATGCTGAAGAGAGCGAAGAAGAAGAATGGTTCAAACCGGCTCCTGACTTTCCCGACTACAACTTTGGTGACGATCTGAAACTGCCTGGAGATATTCACCCGTCGCTCTTCGGATACCAAAAAACGAGCGTACAGTGGCTTGCCGAACTTTATAAGCAGAACGTCGGGGGCATCATTGGTGATGAGATGGGTCTGGGAAAGACTGTACAGCTTATTGCCTTCATCGCAGCTCTCCACTACAGCAGAAAGCTACGCCGTCCTGTCATTGTTGTTGCGCCTGCTACACTTCTGCGACAATGGGTGAGTGAATTTCACCGCTGGTGGCCACCACTTCGCGTATCCATCTTGCATGCTTCTGGTAGTGGTATGATGAACCCCAAGTTTGAAGACGAGTATGATCTGGATCGTTTCCAGCCTTTGGCGACCAAGTCAGAAAAGGCCGCTCAAAGAATAGTCAACGGAGTCGTCAAGAGTGGGCATGTCTTGGTAACGACCTACACTGGCCTTCAAACGTACGCTGAGACTTTGCTACCAGTTCAATGGGACTACGCAGTTCTGGACGAAGGACACAAAATTCGCAACCCAAACGCCGAGATTACTGTTACCTGCAAAGAACTCAACACACCGAACCGTGTTATTCTCTCGGGAACACCAGTCCAGAACAACTTGACCGAATTGTGGTCACTCTTCGACTTTATTTATCCTATGCGGTTGGGAACCCTCGTCAATTTCAGAGCCCAATTCGAGATCCCGATTCGTCAAGGTGGTTATGCCAACGCATCTAATCTGCAGGTCATGACAGCAGAGAAATGTGCAGAAGCATTGAAAGAAACAATCGGAGAATATCTACTTCAGCGTTTGAAAGTCGATGTCGCAGCCGATCTCCCGAAAAAGACAGAGCAAGTGTTGTTTTGCAAATTGACCGATGGCCAGCATAAGGCGTATGAGACTTTTATTAAATCGGATGAGGTCTCGGCCATCTTGAATCGAAGACGACAATCACTTTACGGCATTGACATATTGCGCAAGATCTGCAACCACCCAGACCTGCTCGACAAGACTCTAGCAAAGAAAGCTGGCTACGATTTTGGAAACCCCAAACTATCTGCGAAACTGCAGCTCACAAAGGATCTACTACAAAAGGTCATGATCCCTAATGGACACAAGACGCTCCTCTTCTCACAAGGCAAACAAATGTTGAACATTATCGAGAAATGTATCAGCGAATGTGGAATCTCTTATGTGCGAATGGATGGAGAGACACCCGTCGACCAGCGTCAGCCAATGATCGACAGATTCAACGAGAGTCCGGATATTCATGTCTTCCTTATGACAACTCGAACTGGAGGATTGGGAACAAATCTCACTGGTGCTGATCGAATCATCATCTTTGACCCTGACTGGAACCCTTCAACAGATCTCCAAGCTCGAGAAAGAGCATGGAGACTCGGTCAGAAGAAGCCGGTAAAAATCTACAGACTGATGACGGAAGGGACCATCGAAGAGAAGATATATCATCGCCAAATTTTCAAGCAGTTCATGACGAACAAAGTTCTGAAGGATCCAAAGCAGCGCAGCAGTTATGATCTGTCAGACCTCTACGATCTCTTCAGTTACAACACAGGGGAAGACGCGAGTGCCAACCGGAGCGAACTCTTCAGGAAGGCAGAAGTCGAGCTTCCTTCCGGCGATGGCGAACGGGAGCAAACGTCAGAACCAGCCCAGAATGTGGCAGGCGGAACAGATGTGGAGAGCAAAGAGCTCCGGCAGATGGGCCTGGTAGCTGCTATGGAAGACTTTCGAGGGGACAAGTCTGTCCACGATGAGAAGCGCATGTTGGATGGTATCTTTGCTAAGTCAGTCAACAATGCCTACGACCACGAGGCTATTGTAAACGGGTCCCAGAAAGCAAAGGCGGACATGTCTGTTTTGCAAAAGGAAGCAAATATGGTGGCCCGCCAGGCTGCAGCACACCTTCGCCAAGCTGGCGCAGAGGCGCGAAGAGTTCCCATAGGCACTGTCACATGGACTGGTGAGGTTGGGCAGGCTGGTCGCCCAGGTGCTAACCGTCGCCGTGGAGGACCAAGCTCAGCAGCCATCATGAGCAATCTAGCAGATCGCCAAGGTCTCGATACAGGGAGTGGGGGAAGTTTTCATTCAGGAACTCCTGGTGCAGACAAGAATTTAAAGTCTAAAGACTTTGTGGCCATGATCAAAACATTCATCAACCGCCACAACGGTCGAGTCCCCAGCAAGATGCTGGTAGACCATTTCAACCCCTACTGTCCCGGCAAGAAGCAGAGCGACGAGTTCAAAGCTGCTTTAGATAAGGTTGCAGTGTTGAACAAAACTGGAGGTGCCGGTAGAGGAATCTGGACACTCAAGCCAGGTGTAAAATAACTGGGATGAACAAGGCATGATTTGGCGAGGAGTTCAGGAGACATTAAGATCACATATAGTAGACACAGCGGCTTATCAATGTAAACAATTGCTTTTTATCTCACATCGTCGTATATCGTCAACCGTACAGCTGCAAGGTGTCACATCATGGAACAAATCTGACAAGAGGATGTTTCATAGGCCTTCTTCGGGCGAATTCATAACTGTCTACTGCGTCCTAACCCATAACCTGACCAGGCTCTGCAGTGTAGACTGGAGACCAGGCGAGAAAGCCGTTCTCCTCGTGATTCCCAACGCCACAGAGAAACCAAATAGCGAATCTCCTGTCCAATCCAAGCCACCCCATGAGCGAGTAGCTCAGAGACGACGACCACGGCGACCACCCTTTCTGCGGGTAGAGTCGGAGGGAGTAGGGGTAACGTCCTCAATTCGGCCGATCTTCATGCCAGCACGGGCGAGGGCACGGAGAGCAGACTGGGCACCGGGACCGGGGGTCTTGGTACCGTTACCTGCATGTGAATTAGAATGGCTGTCTGAGTGAAGGGCACTCGCAATTGAACTTACCACCAGTGGCACGGATCTTGATGTGAAGAGCGTTGATGCCGAGCTCTTTGCAGCGGGCAGCGACGTCCTGGGCAGCCAACATGGCAGCGTAGGGGGAGGACTCGTCACGGTCGGCCTTGACCTTCATACCACCAGTAACACGGGTGATGGTCTCACGGCCACTGGAATCACCCAGGTTAGCCTCATTGAACCATATCAAGACAGCAGTTTCTCCTCCGGATTTCATGTTCCTTATTCACGGGCTGACGAACCTCAGATCGGTGACGTGGACGAAGGTATCGTTGAAGGAGGCGAAGATACGGGCAACGCCGAAGACCAGCTCGCCTGTTGAAACAATTTCGTTAGTCCATGATCTCTCTCTCCCTCAATCTGCTCGAGATTCGTCCAAGTGTGGTCGCATACCATCGCGAACGGAGGGTCCGAGGGAGATGTTCTCCTGGGGAGCGCGGGTGGTGGTCTTCTTGGGAGCCATTTTGAAGGGATGGGCGACTTCTGGTTATTTCGTCACTTGGCGGTTGAGAATGAGGATCTCCAAATGTTATTTGGATGCGCCCAGAAAATTCCATGGTGCGAGGGGTGGTGGTCCGTGCAGAGTTTCAAACCCTAAGGCGGATCCACTAGAAATTTCGGCAGAAAATTTCTGTTAGCAAAAAGGCGGGCGTTCCCCTTCTGCAATCCACGCTTCCGACCGACAACCACTAACCGACCTCTCCAACAGCCGCCGCCAACAAAATGGGTGCTACGTATGTGAATCCTTCCTGAGAACGTGGACGATATGGGCAGATGCCCTGGTTCTCGAGATTTCTTTTGCTTTGCGGATTGCCGTGGTCCTCTCGCTGGAAAGTCACGGTCTCTGAAGAGAGTCGTTGACCGCCAGCTCGATCTTTCTTGAGCTTCTCCCTCAGTTGTCCTAGGCTTGGAACACAGTTTGGGCATTGAGAGATGTTGCTTGGGGTGTTGGAGATGAAGATGAAATATTCTTCTTTCCCAAAATCATTATCGTCGAATTGCACGCGGTCGCTGAAACACGCACCACAAACCAATTCTTCGAATATCTTTCTCGAATTCTATGTTTGAGGCGTTGTCGGATGAGCGTCAAGGAAATCACCTCGATCCTCGTATCATGGTCTTCCGGCTCACCGATTAAAAACATCTTTCGAGTTAGCCAAGCAGAGAATGCTGCATTGCAACAGTTCTCGCACCGGCGCTCTGTTCCATACCACGTCCTGTGGTATCGTGGACTGCGAGCTAATCTGATTATATAGCGTTCCTACCAACGACCAGATCTTGGTCCCCGAGACCCTTCTCAAGAAGCGCAAGTCTCAGGAGAAGGCCCGCGCTGAGCGCACCGATGCCATCGAGAAGAAGAAGGCTGTAAGTACTGTCCTCTTTTTACACTGGCACTATGATGGAAAACATACATTCATCAACTAGACTCCGGTCGATGCTGTTGATAGTTAACCTTCTTTCGGGTCTGACATTGCCTGACTGATTCCAATTATTTCTTCAACCACTTGCAAGACATGGACTGACCAGTTTCAAATAGGCCAACAAGGAGAAGCGTCAGGTCATCTTCAAGCGTGCTGAGAAGTACGTCCAGGAGTACCGCGATGCTGAGCGTGAGAAGATTCGTCTTCACCGCGTCGCCAAGGCCGAGGACTCTGCTTTCGTCCCTGCCGAGGCTAAGCTAATCTTCGTTGTCCGCATCAAGGGTATCAACAAGATGCCCCCCAAGCCCCGCAAGATCCTCCAGCTCCTCCGTCTCCTTCAGATCAACAACGGTGTCTTCGTCAAGGTCACCAAGGCCATCACCGAGATGCTCAAGGTCGTCGAGCCCTGGATCGCTTACGGTTACCCCAACCTGAAGACAGTCAAGGAGCTCGTCTACAAGCGTGGTTACGGAAAGGTCAACAAGCAGCGTGTTGCCCTCACCGACAACGCCATCGTTGAGGAGAACCTCGGCAAGTACGGCATTGTCTGTGTTGAGGATCTCATCCACGAGATTTACACCGTCGGCCCCAACTTCAAGCAGGCCTCCAACTTCCTCTGGCCCTTCAAGCTCTCCAACCCCACTGGTGGCTTCCGCCCCCGCAAGTTCAAGCACTTCATCGAGGGTGGTGATCTTGGCAATCGCGAGGAGGCTATCAACGCTCTCATCCGCCAGATGAACTAAGCGTTGGTTTCTTCTAAACAAAGAGGGGTTTAAGGGTGGATCGGTCGTTAGGACCTAATGGATTCAAAAAAAATTTTGCATTTGACTGCTCGGCGTTCTTATCATGACAGGGCAAATGACAATTGATACCGTGATTAATGACAGCCGAGTTTTCAAATTATTCTATCAGTGATATCCTGTGATGTGAAGCAATTGTGAAAGGTTTTCTCACGTGCCGTCCGCATGCTCGCCGTACACGTGAGGGGCATTAGATGTGGAGAACCACTTTTAAATCTATGGATCTTGAATCTTCATGTCCAAAGATCGGGTAGGTATTCTACATCTTGATATCAAAGCTTGTGCCACAACCACAGCTACTGGTAGCAAGTGGGTTATCAATAATCTTGAACTGCGAGCCGATCAACTCCATTGTAAAATCGACTTTGCTGCCCTTGAGGAGGTCGAGAGAGGGTTCGTCGAGAATGATCTTGGGGCCTTCTTCCGAGGTTGTGGCCGGATCAGCGTCATCGGGAGTGTACTGGAAAACGGTATCGTCCTCGTTCACGATGGATGAGCACTCGGCGGCGTCCTTGGCTGGTAAAGTGACAAGGCTCATGAGATATTGGAAGCCGTGGCAACCACCGCTCTCGACTTGAATCCTTAGGGCGAGATTCGGGTTGCCGTCCTTTTCCATGATTTTGTTGAGACGCTTTGAGAGTCAGCAGTGTCTCCATGATATCTTTCCTATTGTAATTACCTTGGCGGCTCGTTCAGTAATCTCCAGCATCATCTCAGTGCCATCCTCATCTTGTTGAGGATTCAGTATAGCCCGCGTCTTCTGTTGAATAGCAGTAGTCGAGAATTGCCTCGTAGCTGTTTCCCTTGACTTGAAGTCCCACGACCGTCTCGGATGAGCATATGTTCTGGTTTGTGCAATGATAATTTGAGGGGTTCGTAGTCGAGATGGGGGAGTGCATCGTGGAATAAGGAACTCGAGAGGCGTTGAGGTCTGGGGCGTCGTTGTGTAGCTTCGTCGTGCTAGTTGAATAAAAGAATTGGCCGTCGATTGCGCATTAGCGCAGTGAACTCGAGCCATTATGAAGGTAATAATTTGAGGTTGTAAGATGATGTTGGAGGGAAGTGGAATTACGTAGCGCATCTAGTTATGCTGAGAAATCCATGTCACAAGCCGATTCCGCTTGCCTCCTGGAGCACGAAATTCTTCAACGGCCCGAAGACCGAGAGAACCTAGAGGGCAAGGTCCGGCTTAACGACGGATAAGACTCTTTTACCGCCGTTGTATTCCGAGACTCACCGACGAAGACATCTCTATATGACAACATTATAAGAGTATATCGATACCTTGAATTTTACTAGTCTTGTCAAGGCCTTGCTGATCTGTCATCTGCCTTTCGATACTGATGCATTTTTGTTATGCCATGGTAAAGTTTGTCAAATAATTTCTCCCATGTAACGTTATGGAGGCGGGAGGGCACAGAAGATGGCTGCAGACTTTCGGCTGGTTACGCATAACTCTATTCAACACTGTAACTAACATTCTCTCGACATCTGTAGCTCATGCAATAATATGTTCAATACCTTTGTATACTAGTTGTACTCAAAAACTCATGCTCGTAACTCACCTTAAGCTTGTTGTGAACTCATGTCATCTCAGCCACTTACAACCAATCTGTGGCTGTGCGCCTATCAGCTCGGTTGCCCCAGCCCCACCCTAACATCCCACACTGAATGAATTTTGTTTTTGGAAGGGACAACCCCGCCCACTGACTTGACTTGAGCCAGGCCAGCCCAGCAGACAAGTTTCAGTGTCAAATAATTTGCCCAGCATGTCTCGATTTTTCCGCGGCGGCGACGACAGCTCTAGCGACAGCTCCAGCGACGAGGAGGAGCTCTACTCCGAGGAGGAGGAGGAGGAGGAGGAGGAGGAGCAGCAAGACTCCCAGGAGGATTCTTCCGAGGCCGACAGCGACGACTCGAGCAGCGATGACGAGGGCGGCCGAGGAATCAACAAGTTCTTGAAGGACGCATCCTCCGATAGCGAAGACAGCGACGATGAAGTACGAGCCAAAGTCAAGTCCGCCAAGGACAAGCGCCTGGATGAGTTAGAATCTTCCATCAAGCAAATCGAGAACGGCCAAAAGAACGGCGACTGGACACTCATCTCTGCCGGTACGAGAAACACAGTCGATTTTTTTGTCAATCATTTGGTCAAAAATACTAATAAGAATGCTCAGAATATGAGAAGCTCAACCGTCAGGTCGCTAAGCTGCCCGGCAGCAGACCCCCCAAGCCTTATATCCGTATCCTCGCCGAGCTAGAGGACTTTATGAATGAATCTCTTGCTAAGCAGAAGGTTACACCCAAGAAGATGAACGCCATCCAAGCCCGATCTCTCAACGCCGTCAAGCAAAAGGTCAAGAAGACCAATAAGGAATACCAGACCCAGATCGATACCTACCGAGCGGACAAGGATGCTTTCATGGAGTCCTCGGACAACGAGCCCGTTGCCCCTGCTCCTAAGCCCAAGAAGGTTTCTCTCCAGGTCGACGCTGCTCCTACTGAGGAGGGTGACGACGATGGTTTCGCTACTGTTGGCAAGGGTGGACGCACACTCCAGTATACCCCCGAGAGCATCTTCAAGCACCTGCGAACCATCATGGAGTCCCGAGGAAAGAAGAACACCGACCGAACAGAGCAGATCAAGACTATGGAGAAGCTCCACGAGATCGCCAACACACCCTACCAAAAGATCCGTGTTCTCCTCACCCTGGTTTCTACTCGCTTCGATGTTGGCTCTGGCGGCGCTGCTGCTATGTCTGTTGAGCACTGGAAGGCTGCTGAGAAGGAGCTTTCAAGCCTTCTCCAAGTTCTCGAGGACAACTACGACTACGTTGTTGTCGAGAACGCTGAGGAGTGGGATGACGACGACAAGCCCCCTACCCTGCAGGAGGGTGAGAAGCACATCAAGGTCCCTGGCAGCATTGTCTCTTACATCGAGCGTCTTGATGACGAGCTCGTCCGCTCCCTCCAAAGCATCGACCCTCACACCTCCGAGTACATCGAGCGATTGCAAGACGAGGGTGCTCTTTACAACATCATCTTCCGTGGCCTCCTCTACTACGAGTACCTCCGAAAGGATGACTCTCTAGAGATTCCCCAAGATAGCGTGAACCGAATTGTGATGCGCCGTTTGGAACACGTCTACTTCAAGGTAATTTCCCAGTCTTTTAAAGTACCTGGTTTCGCAGTAACTAACATTTCTTCAGCCCGCCCAAGTTGTGAAGACCTTCGAGGAGAACTGCTGGAAGGTTGTTGGCGAGACCGTCGAGTCTGTCATCACCCCCCGCGACCAAGCTCAGAACGCTGGCAACCTCGTCAATGTTCTCTGCAACTACCTGTTCAGCAACAGCGACGGTATTATCCGTGCCCGAGCCATGCTGTGCCAGGTTTACTTCCTCGCCCTCCACGGCGAGTACTACAAGGCTCGTGATATGATGTTGATGTCCCATCTTCAGGAGAACATCCCCAACTTCGATGTGCAGAGCCAAATTCTTTACAACCGTACTCTGGTGCAAGTTGGTCTTTGTGCTTTCCGCAAGGGTCTCGTTTACGAGGCTCAGAACACTCTCCAGGAGATTTGCGGCAGTGGTCGGCAGAAGGAGTTGCTCGCTCAGGGTGTCATGATGCAGCGATACAACCAAGTGTCTCCTGAGCAGGAGCGTCTTGAGAAGCAGCGGCAACTGCCCTTCCACATGCACATCAATCTCGAGCTCCTCGAGTGTGTGTACTTGACGTGCAGCATGCTCCTCGAGATTCCTCTGCTGGCCCAGACTGGATCATCTCCTGATGTCAAGAAGCGAGTGATCAGCAAGACCTACCGCCGCATGTTGGAGTACCATGAGCGACAAATTTTCACTGGTCCTCCTGAGAACACCCGTGATCACGTGATGCAAGCGTCCAAGGCCTTGGCTGCCGGTGAGTGGAAGAAGTCGATTGATTTCATCCACAGCATCAAGATTTGGGACTTGATGCCCAGCGCTGAGGAGATCAAGACCATGCTCTCCAAGCAGATCCAGGAGGAAGGTCTGCGAACCTACCTCTTCACCTACGCCCCCTTCTACGACACCCTCTCCATCGAGACCCTCAGCGCCATGTTCGAGCTTGACTCGACAAAGGTTGCGGCAGTGATCAGCAAGATGATCAGCCACGAGGAGCTCGCTGCTTCTCTGGACCAAGTCACGTCCACCGTCATCTTCCGCAAGGGTGTCGAGCTCAGCCGTCTCCAATCGCTTGCCCTCGCCCTATCAGACAAGGCCAGCGCACTTATCGAGAGCAACGAGCGAACTCTGGAGCAAAAGACACAGGGAACATCGAATGCATTCGAGAGACAAGGAGGCCGAGGCCGAGGAGGACAGAGGCGGGGTGGTGGACAGGGCCGAGGAGGAGCGCGAGCAGGTGGCAACACGCAGCGACAAGCTGGTGGAACACAGTTCACGGGTGGTGCGCTGGGAGCGGCTGTCCGGGGTTAAGAATAGGGGAATGAACGAGATGAGGCGTCTTAAGTCGTTTGCATTTTGCATGGGATGGTTTCTTTTAATGAAAAGGGGCGAAGATGCGGAAGCACTCGCTACGTGTCACTAGGTCGAAACGGAATATGGATACATAGAACTCGTCAACATTGCTTGTGCTGGTGCTGGTGCTGGTGCTATGATGTGAGATGAGATGAGAGATGACAGGAAGAGTAGATCAAAAGTCTTTAGTGTAGCGAACGAATCCATGAGATGAATGTTATTTGAGCTGCATAACCAACTTATGGGTTCCCTCACCCGTGTGAAGGTCCTCAGATAGTGAGGATATGATGTTCAGGTGCTTGACTACCAAATCTTATCACTCCACATTAGAACCAATCGTGAAGAGACAGACACGAGACCTGATGTATCTGGATGTAATATTCTAGTTCCACCACCGAAGCTAACAATTCGCCTGGAGTTTCGGGCTTTCGAGGTTGAGCGAAGCGTGCGATTCAATGAGAGACAGACGTGATGACTAAGTTGGCGCGCGGATAAAGACCGAGTTCTACTCTGTAACTTATCAGTCAGCGATTTCCAATCTCGTCGATTTCTTCCATTGCCGGATGTGGACGGCTTGTGAGTGGTCCAAAGGGTTCCCAATCGGGAGACATCATGAGGTAGACTCTTCTGGTCTTGTATTATCTTAGTGAGATTTTCCCCGTCTTTGTCCTTTTTCTTTCACTGGTAGCTATTTTTTGGCCAATAATGAGAGCTATTTGGCGGCTGCAGCACTGTAAAAACGTTACACCTCTAATAAACAAGATCAATTCTCAGACGTTGCCACTTGGACCGTGTTTGATACCCTCTTTACGTTTTCGGGTGGCTATATCCGAGAAATATCATATTTCGACTGCTTCCTTCTTCACATCTTCAAGTAATCACCAGCAAGCAGTCATGTCTGAACCAAAACCTCAAGAAGAGGCAAAGCCTGTCGATAATGTCGAGACAAAGAAGGAGGAGGAGTTACCACCGCTATCGGATCATGAGTTTAGGATCTATAACCGAGCGGCCGACCATATGGAATATTTTGTAAGTCTCATTTCCATATATCTTATTGGTCTCTTGTCTAATGTATGCAGCACAACAACTTTCGAAGGTCATGGAACCTCCTGTGGAATGCCTGTACGAACAAACGTCGACCCCAAGGCATGTCACTAAAGCAGTTCATCATGGAAGGTCTCCAATTCGCTGAGCATCTCACCATGCACCACAACATCGAGGAGACATACATCTTCCCCGTGCTAGCCAAGAAGATGCCTGAATTCCGAGGAGGGCGCGCTGAACTTCTTCGCCAGCACAAGCAGATTCATGCTGGTTTGGATCATTTTGAGGAATATCTCAAGAAGTGCAGGACGGGAGACGAGGAGTTTGAGCTCAGTGTGCTCAAGACAAAGATGGAGACTTGGGGTGAGGTGCTGTGGAAGCATCTGGATCAAGAGGTTGAGACGTTGGGGGCGGATAACATGAGAAAATACTGGACCAAGGAGGAGGTGATGAGGTTACCCATGTGAAAGAAGCGTATGACCTGTTGATATAACTAGTACCACATATGAAGAGCAGAATGTGCTTATGTATAAAGGGCTGAGAAGATACTTGAGGGGATATGAAGGCTTTGGTGCTTGGCCCCTAAAAGTCAGGTCGAATATATGAACAGATACTCACAAGAAACGTATATAAATTAAGCTATTTAAAATACTTCATAAAACTGACAACTTGAGATTCTTTCTCTTGTTGGTCGTATACAGACAGGCGCGCTTAGAGTGTGGATCCAACGATTCTTGCAGGTGAGTGGGGGTAACTAATTGATGATCAGTGATATTGCATCCGTACACATCTCGAACCAATTTTCGAGCATCATCGCTATCGATCGACGCCCAGCGACAGGCAGGCAAGATGATGCGCCAGAGTATCAGACCCTTTCGGGCTTTCGCGGTATGAAATCTACGACAAAATCACTCTCAATTGGCTCTTCAGCTAACATTTGTGCCAGTCCGAGGTGTCATGGATTGCCCGCCGAACACAGGCCTCACTGTACGTAATTACTGAATATCAACTCGCTACGACGATCGATTACACGACCACAAATATTGACTGCTTTAGGGCCAAGCCAGGAGACCTGGTCCCAAACAAAGTAGATGAGCCTCAAACAGAAAAGGCTCCTGAACGCCGATATCCTCGCTCCCTCCAGGCCCTACACCTCAAGCCTCTCAAGCGTGAGGCCGAACACGGCATCCCCTCGTGCGACCTCCAGCTCCGATCCTACAGCGTCCAACCCCTCGAATTCTTCTCCGACTTTGCCCTCCGCGCCGCCTACTACCTCGGGCTGCCCGCCTACGGCCCCGTGCCTCTCCCCCGCATCACAGAGCGCTGGACCGTCCCCCGAGACAACTTCATCTTCAAGAAGTCGCAGGAGAACTTTGAGCGAAAGACGCTGCGACGGCTTATCCAGATCCGCGACGGGAACCCTGAAACGGTGCAGCTGTGGCTAGCGTATCTGCGCAAGCACCAGCTCTACGGTGTGGGAATGAAGGCCAACATGTGGGAGTTTGGCGAGCTGGGCGTTGGGAAGAAGATGGATGCGCTGCCGGAGGCGGGGAAGGCTGAGATTGATGCCAAGTGGTCGCATCTTGGACAGACCAAGACGATTGGTACGGTGGAAAAGGTTGAGGAGTTGCTTAACCAAAGGAGATTCCGTGAGGCTGCTGGCCTGAGGTCTGCTCCTACGACGAGCGTAGAAGAGTGAATTGAAGACATGGAGAATGAGTTTGAAGTTCTCGTCCTGTGGTTCCTGAGAAGTGGCCGGCGGAAGAGGACTGACTTTATGTTTACAATAGCCCATAGAAGGCTCCAATGTTGTAAGATCAACGTTTTGGAATGACAAAAAGTAATCTTTTGGGCTCGGAAGGAGTGAAGGCTTTATCAGGTTCGTGGTTCCTCGTTCCCATAAGAATGTCATTCTGGTGCTTCCAGAAATCAGATCTGGTGATATACATACCGAGGCTATAACGTCACAACACCAGCAAATAATTGTCCCAGACCTCCAATCGCATCCTTGGACAGTAACAGGTAAAATAGATGATTACTCTATCTCTTCATATTTTGGTAGTTGCCGGCAATCTCGAGTTTTTTCACAACATGAAGAAAGACGCCCCGGTAGATGCATACACAATCTCGAACCACTCACGACTCAACTTCAGTCTCAATCTCAGCATGACTTGGACTCTATTGACCCCCAGACCCAATTCCTCTCATTGAGCGTCATATCAAACATGCTAAAGTCAGCAATCACAAAACATCGAGTGATTTTCTCGGGCATTCAACCAACGGGCATACCTCACCTCGGAAATTATGCAGGCGCACTTCGACAATGGGTCAAGCTACAAGAAAAGCATAAAGAAGACAAGCTCATCTACTCTATCGTAGATCTCCACGCTATAACGACACCTCAGCCGGCGGGTGTGCTAAGGAAGAGCAAGAGGGAGGCATTGGCTGCCTTGTTGGCAATTGGCCTTGATCCTGAGAAAGTGACCTTGTTCTATCAGTCTTCTGTGAGATATCCCACTTCATCAACTCGCTATATCGTTACTGATGTCAATGACAAAGGTGCCCGCTCACTCAGAACTCATGTGGATCCTCAGCTGCACAGCATCCGTGGGATATTTATCAAGAATGACGCAGTGGAAAGTCAGTGTACATGCTAAGAGATGTCACCGTTCAAGCTAACTCTCTTGCAGAGCAAACTCAATATAAGTGACAAGTCGAACATGAACGATAAGGCAGCCAGAAACCTCAAACTCGGCCTGTTTTCATATCCCGTTCTCCAAGCCGCCGATATTCTTGTACACAGGTTCGTGGTGTACTCATTACCAGCACAGCACAGGGTAGGCTGACACTCTTATCTTCAGAGCGACTCATGTTCCCGTTGGCGAAGATCAGAGACAACATCTCGAGTTCGCGCGAGAGTGTGTGACAAACTTCAACGCAGCTTATGGCGCCCATCTAGTATCCCCCCAAACAACCAGCTGTAAGCCTAATTTTTCACCCTTGGTTCTCTGACCAAGACTAACATGCTATGTACAGCTCCGGTGCAACGGGTAATGTCTCTCCAGAACCCGACAGAGAAAATGTCAAAGTCCAGCAAGTCACCGAAATCACGAATCAGCATCATCGACTCGCCTCAAGAGATCAAGGCCAAAATCAAAGCCGCAACAACAGACTCCATCCCGGGGATAAGTTACAACAGAGAAGAACGACCAGGAATCTCGAGTCTGCTTGACATCATGGCCATTTTCGATCCAGAGGGGAGAAAGGCCCAAGAGCTTGGAGAGCAGTGTAGCGATCTTTCACCCAAGCAGCTCAAGGAGATGGTCAGTGATGCCGTCATTGGTGGTCTAGATGGTATTCGTGATCGGTATATCGAGCTGCTGGATAAGGGGGATAAGCATCTCGATTCGATTGAGGCAATTGGTGCTGAAAGGGCACGGAAGAGTGCTGAGGAAACCATGCAGGTTGTCCGAGAGGCTGTTGGGCTGTGAGAGAATTCCATGTAAATCATTTGTACATTAGAAACTGCTTTTCTGAAGACTACGGGTTAGGAAATGGTGGGTGTTGGTTTCCACAACTCTTGCATAAAGTTTCACATAGATGGGAAAGGGGACAAGGGCATTGAATGTCATATCGAATCATACGTTGGGAATCGTTGCTAGGAATCAAGTTCGTAGTCCTCAGACACCAATATCCATACCATAACCGCTCTCGACGTTGCTCCAGCTCTTCACTCCACCATTCTTTTACCAAGCCATAGAGGTGAGATGGGCGGACTCGGCAGCTGTTTCACAGAAGATGAGGGATTCTACTGCTCAAATTCTTCGTTGGGCATGTTTGTCTGCTGTGGCGGGATGGCTGGGTAGGAATACATGTCGCCCATGTTGCCGTACGGATTCATAGTCGGAGGCTGGGCCTGGCCGTATGCGGCCTGGGGGTTAGGCACTGATTGGTCGGGATACATGTTGGGCTGGTTGCGGTAGTCTTGATCGGGAGCGAGGCCATGCCCAGCCATGTAATCACCACCCATTGGATGGGCTTGGTTGGGTGCCTGGGTCATCGTGTGCTGTCCTGACATTGGAGCCTGACCAGCAGGTGCCGGTTGAGCAACTGCGGTGTGGGTTCGCTTGGCGTGGCTGGATGCTTCTTCGCGGGGGACGATATCGATGAGAAAGTCGAACATGTCGGACTTGGCGAGAGCGGATGCGATGTCTGAACGTTGGAGAGTACGGCGCTTGTTCTCCTCGGCGTGAATCCATGCCCTCATGGTCAACTCTGTGATGAAGACCTCGCAACCCTTTGCGAACAGGATCGGGGCCTCGGCGGATATCATCTTGACCTCGGGGTCGGCTTTCATGACTTTCTTGATGCGCGCAAGCGGTAGCTGATGGAGCTTGTAGTCATGGTTGTCGGTTTCGAGGTGGGAGATGGTGTGTTGCCAGTACGTAGTCAAGATGTCCTTGTACTGACCGGTGAGGCCTTGATGCGCCTGGAAGAGCATTGCCCGGTTAGCGCAATCATTACCACCTACGATGGCACGAGATGATATGAAACGGGTTGACCTACATTGGACCAAGGGCCGGTATAGAGCTCACTGGGCGCAAAGCCTTGAGTGGCGAGCTGAACAGGAGATTAGCGCCGTGTCAAACAGAGGTCGAAGCTATCGCGTCACATCATGAGGGAGGTGAATGGAAGGAAGGGGATTTGATGTACCAGAGCGCTGGCGCCATAATGCCCGCCTTGAGAGGTATCATAAACAGGCCTCGTGCGGCCTGCGGCTGGGTTGTTCTCCATGGTTGAATGTTGTGTGTAAGTAGTTAGTGGACGATACTCTTTTTGGGTGGGATGAAGGAAGAAGCGCAGGCCGACACAGCTGCTGTGGGGTAATGCAGTGGTATTTATACCTAGTTCTTGGCCGAGGTCGCAATTGCACCACTGAGGCAGGGAAACCTTTTCTGATATTGACTTTTGCGATGTTGGCCTGCTATAGGGGCTTTTACTGCTTAAGCCCTCATTAGATAACCCTATTGTGAAAGCTATTGGGCAGAAGCTTGTGTATGTAGTTTGGGTGGAAAAACATAACTTATCGTGTCCTGGGCATCACCTGTGTTCACGGCCTAGAGCTTAACCTTGTGCTCTGCAAGCAGCAACCTGTTAACTACTCGAACCCTCAAGGAGTAGAAAACATGAGAATGTGGAAGAAGATGCTGCAATCCAAAGCTCAGGCAAAAATTATACAACTATCTTTATCACTTAGAATAGAGAGAGAGAGGTCCTAGTCAAGTTGTCCTGCTTTGGCCTGCCGCCCTGGTACGTTAACAGTCAGTGGAGCAAATGGAAGCGGCCAGAGTGGGGCTCTTGATCTGTCTCCACTGCCATTTTTTTCTGCCATCTCTCAACTATTTGTACGCGCTCGTTTCTCGTTCCCTTCACTTCTCTTCTTCTTTTCCCTCTCGGTCGACAGCAGACCATGACAGACATCTCAGATGATCAGGTCGATGAGCTGCTGCGCAAGGCTGAGCAGCGTCTGAAAGATGGCCCTGCCTCTGCCTCTGCTTCTGCTATCGTCTCTTCCACAACCTCAAATGCTGTAGTCGCTGGCGACGCCGCGACAACAAAACAACTTGTCAGGCAGCGAAACTCTTCCCCCAACAGCAGCAGCAAGAAAGATGGCCTGACTGTTCGAGCGCCTCCTCAGCCGAAGTTGGGACTCAAGGCCAAGGAAAAGGTAAGAAAACAAACTCCGACCCCCAAGTCCATTCCGTTTGCCACTTGCATGAAGAAAATTTACCCCAAACCTTTGTGACATGGGACGACAGTATCCGTTTTGGATCAAAGGACCATGACAACGTGATCTCTTTATATCATAGTTACTCTGACTTTTACCTAGCGCAAACACTTTTGCACATCAGCACAGGAAACTCGCTGTTGAACAAACATGGCTGACAAAGTTTCGCAATAGTCTACCGCAGGCCCTGAGTGGTTCGATCTCCCCAGGACGAACGTGACCCCCGAGTTCAAGCGAGAGTGGCAAGTCCTCCGCATGCGAGGCATCCTGGACCCCAAGCACCAGAAGAAGAACCTCCGCGCGAGCGCTCCCGAATACTCCCAGGTCGGCGAGATCATCGCCGGGCCGACTGAGTTCTTCAGCGCGAGACTGACGCGCAAGGAGAGGAAGAAGACCCTCCTCGAGGAGGTCACACGGGATCTTGACAGTCGCAAGTTCACCGACAAGTACGCTGGCATCCAGAAGCAAAAGACCAGCGGAAAGAAGGCTTTCTACAAGAACGTTGTAGCGCAACGTCGTAAACGTAATTAAATCATGATACTGTCAAATAATGATGCATGCCTGAGTCATGTCCCTATTCATTTATGCGTGTGGTGAATGCTGTAGTAATGGCCTAACAATTAAGGATAAAGGTACTATTTGCACCTTTGCTTCCTTTCATGGTCACTGTGGCTGTCATTTTTCAACCCCCACCATCCTTGACTCTTATCTTATGGCGGGGCATGCCTCTGGAAGCCCAGTGATCGCATCGCATGCTTGAGTGACCTACACAATCCTTCCAACCATGGCCGAAGACCCAGCAGAAGTTGAGAGAGTATGTGTAATCGACGCTCTTGTTCTCTTCCACGCCTGACTGAGCCAACAAAGGAGGAGCTTCTGCTGTCGTGAAGCGCAGCAAGTCGCATCGTCTTGACTAACTTTTCTCTCTCTAGCTCATTCTCTCACTGTACCAACCGAATCCTCCCGAAGTGATTGCTCAGACCCAAGCAACCTTATCTCGTCTTCAAGGCACTCCTGAAGCTTGGGGTCTCGCTCGTATCCTGTTGGAGAAGCCTGATCAGCAGGTCAAGTTCTTTGGCGCACTCACCATAGTCATCAAGCTCAATAACGAGAGGTATTCATCATGTCTTTGTTGTTGTTACTGGTTGACCTCTCACCAATGCTCTCTGTAGTTCATCACTCTCACCCGAAGATGCTTCTGAGCTGTTGCTGTTGTTGATCAATCACTACCTGGATACGTTGCGCAGTCGAAGCTCACCGTTGGTTGCCCGAAAACTCGCATCAGCTCTTGCGACCTTTTACATCAACTTTGACCAACTATGGAGTCATTTCATCCGCCATCTCATATTCTGCTTAGTCTCGGGCCAGTCTTGTCTACCAAGTGTTCTCGATGAAGGACAAGGACCCGATACGGTTTCGCTCATGGAGCGCATGGAACCATCACAAGCACAGGCTGCTCTGTGGGTATTGACCAACGTCTTCGATGAGGTTGCCAGGATCAACCTGAACTCGGTGCAAAAGTATGTGCTTCATGCTCGACTGTTCTGTTCGTGGCTAACATGATGGAAGCATCGGTATCTATGGTTCCATCCTGGAGAACAGCTCTGATGCAGTGGCTTTGATGAGTCGCAGCATGTCGCCTCAAACGACAACGGAACAAGCCCATGAAGACGCAATTCGATGCTTACAGGTAAACACCCACAGTTGTCTCTCGCGAAGGTCGCTGACGAAAAATACAGTCGTGGGTATGGTTTGCTCAAAAGTCATCCTCCAAGGATACAAGACTCTCGGAACCCATCGAGCCCTTGATCACGGCAGTGATCACCTCCTTGACAGTCGACGAACTTTACAGCGCGTCAGTCGAACTAATGGTCGATCTGTTATCTAACTGCCTGATGTTGCTGAGCGAGACCCATTTTGACAATCTTGCTCAGCTCTTTGACTCCCCCTGGTCTCAGCGTCGCTACGAGAAACTAGTGCAAGGAGACTTTGAGTTTGACTCCCTACAATACGGCCTTCTCTTGCTGGCCTTTGGAGAGGCCAGGATTGAGAGGTACATGCAAAGCGGTGACAGCAGGAGTGAGAAAATGCTCTCAAATCTATGCGGCCTACTCGCTGCCCGAGGTTATGTTGTTGAGGAGGACAGGATCTTCGTCCCAGCTCTCGAGTTCTGGCTGACGTATGCTGAGACCTTGACTGATCTGACATGTTCTGACGAGGAGTCAGCTGGAACCTGGGTTCCTCGAGCTCGTTCCCATCTTCTGCAAGCTGTTTCGAATGCATGGCAGAAAATCATATACCCGCCTGCTGAGGAATTCCACTCGTGGGACTCAAGCGAACGGATGGGCTTCCATGACGCAAGAAAGGATGCAGTCGATCTTCTTCAGTCCGTATTTACATTGGTTGGACCGCAGCTCGTGTCTACCTTTGCGGATCTCGTTCTGAAAGCTTTGTCTGAATCGTCGTGGCCTCAGCTCGAAGCAGCGGCCTTTTGTCTGGGTGGACTTGCCGATTGTATCAGTGAGACAAACAGAGGCGATGATGCTCTGTCCGTGGTCTTCAAGTCATCTCTGTTCGCCATCTTGCGTTCAGGCCAGTCCGAGATTCCTCCCAAGGTTCAGCAAACGTGCGTCTCTCTGATTGCCCGCTACACAGAGTACTTCGAACGCAATGTTTCTGAGCTTCACCCAGTGCTCAACTTCATCTTTGGCGTGGTCGGAGAACATGCAATGGCCAACGCGGCAGCAAAGTCCATCCACAGGTTATGCGGTTCCTGCCGCGGGTATCTTCATACAGAAGCCAACAGCTTTCTCAACGAGTATCAGAGCCTAGTATCCGGAAGGCGACTTGACTGCGGAGCTAGCGAGAAGGTAGTTGGCGGTATTGCATCAATCATTCAAGTGATTCCTGATTCAAGCCAGAAATATTCGGCGTGTGGTCGCCTTCTCGAGTTTGTTCAGACTGATGTCCAGCATGCTCTGGACCTTCTAAGATCCTACGACGGCAGCCCGATGCCATGCTGTGCTGTTTACACCTGCTCATATGCTGCCCCCGATGAGAGCCCCGCCCTTCACACCGCACTGAAGTCTCTGAGATGTCTGGCCAGCATTGGGAAAGGTCTCCAAGCCCCAGCCGAGTCATCGGTTGATCTGGAGAGTAGCAGGCCCAGCACTCGAGTCATAGATCCTCATCTTTCTCAGCTCCAAGGAAGCATCATGTCGATGATCAGCCAGAGTCAAGAGGCCTTCAACACCAGCGGTGAGGTTGTTGAGCTCATCTGCAGTGTCCTACGCAGTGGGTTCTCCGAATCTGAACCTGGTCCCTTCATACTGCCACCACAGAGTGTTGCACAGTATTTGACGAACCAGAACCTTGAGACACCAAGAGTTGGCCTGCTCGTCAAGACTGCTTGCTCTTTCGTCAGCTCCCTTGAACATGATGGACTCGACAACCAGCAAGACATGTTAAACTCTGTGCTCCTCTGGGTTGTTGGATTGCTTAAACAGCTACCTAGTAAGTTCTACCACCAACGTCCAGCACTCAGCTAACCACCAACTTCACAATAGACTACGAGGTAGACACCGAACTTACACAAAACGGTATTGACTTTGTGACGCGCCTTTTGAACAAGCGCCCCATTGCTTTACTTCGTCTCCAGCCTTCCGACGCTGCCGAATTCTTCTTTCTCTTCACCCTTCAGGTATTGGACGGAAAGGAGCCACTCCCGAAAGCAAGCGCTGCAGAGTTCTGGGTAAGTTCGGCCGTTGACAGACAGTTGGGCGCCTTCACCAAAGCTAACATCAGGCAAACAGGCTACCTTTGTCAGCATCGAATATGAGTCTCAGGAACTCAATGATGTTGCCCAGCAGGCTATGCAAATGCTGGGACCTTTGCTCTCGCGTACTCTTGCTAGGAACCTTGGGGGTAATGCTTCCAGAAGTGAGCTTGATAAGTTGAGTGAGCCTCTCAAGAAGCTGGTATATCGGTACCCCATGGCCAAGAGCTGGCTTGAGGCTGGTCTCACACATGAGACCTTTCCCAGTACCAAGGTTACTCCTCAAGAGAAATCGATGTTCTTGAAGAAGATTATTAGGTACGGCATCCCTCTTTTCTTTCCAAACGTCCTGCATTGAAATAACCTCCACAACTGCCATCTGATCTTCATCCTATTCCATTATACAGTACTGACCCTATCACAGTCTCAGGGGAGCCAAGGCCACAAATCAGGTCGTCAGGGACTTTTGGCAATCGGCGCGAGGCTCGAATTTTGCTTACGCCTCATGAATAAAACAGGAGTTAAAATAAGTCAATAGAAGGACAGCTTAGATCAAGTACTAGGATGATTAGACCAAAATGAGCACATGAAGATACCTTGGACATGAGAGTTTGGGGACATTGCCATCCTGCAAATATATATCATAATTTGGAAAGATGAATCTTCACTAAATGATCTTCGTATTAACTTCATAACGATATTGGTGTGATCGGTTGGGTCTGTAGATCTATCAGTAGCCTTCTGTCTTCTCTCCTGAGAGACACAGTTCGGCTTGTCTTGTTGCTCTGGCTATTATCATTTTCCGTTCCCAAGAGCCCCCAATGGTCTCATTATCGTCACAGTACCCACATCATGTCCGGTTAATACCAAATCGTGAGGAAAAGTTGGCCAGCGGCGCGCTTCTAACGGGGTTCGCGGTAATAGGCGTCAACCTGCAGTTCGTTAGCAGCATGAAAGACTGGTCGCAACTTGACTTGGCATACTTCTCCAGTAACATTGGTCCGTTGAGGGCATCTACACGTCCGTATTTCTTGTTGCGCGTAGAAATGTCAAAGAACTCATCGTGGTTATCCGTCTGAAGGAGAGCAATGGTCTGTGCCAGCTCATCCAAGTTCTCTCGAAGCATCTGACCGTTCTCCAGACTGCTGACGAACTGGACAAGATAATCTACGTCTTGTGCAAGAGCGGCTACGCCGTTGGGGTTGATGTGCTTCACGTCAGGAGAAAGGGGGAGGGCCTAGAGTGGTCAGCAAGCGCATATTTGCAGGAGCAGGAGGAGTACATACGAGAATCTTTTCAGCGGTGTGGCTCAGAGCGTCGAAGTAAATAAGTTCCTTGATCTCTCGAGGTAGACCAAGGAGAGTTGAGTTCATAATGTTGGACAGGTACCGCGTCAAGGTTTGCATATAGTTGCTGGGTTCCTTTTCCACTGTCGATGCGGTCCTAAGACTAGTCAGACCTGCCGCAAAGGATCAGCTCAAGAACGTACCATTCATATTCGGCTGTTTCAATTAGATCATCGATCTTGGAGTTGACAAGCTCAAAGATCCGCTTCTCCGCCGTCTTCTTGTTGTTGCGGAACGAGTCGGTGGCTTTGAGCTTGACTGGGCCGCCGGCTGAAGTTGACGAGCGTGCACGAATGAGTAATTGCTCGAGCTCTTGACAGGCAATCTCAAAGTGCTCCAGGTTAATGAGAATTTGGACGATCTGGCCCAGGTACTGAGAGCTCAGACGCTCTACCAACGACTTACAGACCTTTTCTGTAAGGAGTTCGTCAAGCGACTATCGGAGATGTGAGCAATAAACCTCGTCATGGAAATGGGCGTCGTACCTTTTTGAGCGTTGCATCAATGACATTGGGATGTTGGAAGTGGTCGTCCGAAAAGAAGTAGAACTGATTCAGGAAATTTCGGATGTCTATACAACATAAAGGATACATCTGTGAGAAGGGGAGTACGCATGGGTACCTGTTTTGTTAGCAGGGGTTGGCTGTAGTCAGGATGAGAGAACTTACGTGAGTTGGTCTGCTGGCTTCTCTTGGGTGAACCAACTGACATTAACGACCTTTTCGTACTCTTCTGGTGTATTGATGGCCATTGGCATGTAGTCATCCGTGGACACTATCTGGTGGCTTGTCAGTAGATGGCATCGGTAGGGTTTGTGCGACACTCACCTCGTGGAAGTCTACGCTAAAACGATTCTTCAATAGCTCGGCATACTTGTCGAACAGCTGCAGAAGAAAGTTGTCCAGCATTGTTACCGGATATCCCCAGCCCTGTATACGTTAGCAAGACCGTGGCAAATTGCGGTTGTCCGCCGAGCATCGGGATTGGCGTACCTCCATCGTCTGAATGAAAAGAGCAATGATGGTCTTGATCTTGATCAAGGCCTCGGCGTTGTCGATATCACTTAAAGCTTTCGAGGTGAGGTTTATCACAGCAGTGCACATAGATTCCCACAGCTCTTCAACCTTTGCGCCATGTTAGTTCAAGCAACCACATCCAAGACTGTCTAAACTCACATCGTTCGCTGAGCGCAAATGTGGAACCCTTTGCATGGTCGCCTTTTCGACGATGGCGAATCCTGCTATTCCTTCTAGCAAACTACTCAAAGATTGCTCATCCTCCGCCAAGAGTTCAATAAACCCAGGGAGTAGTAGGTCCTTTTGTTGACGTCGAGTCGCACCGTATTCTGATCTGAACTTCTCGAGCTGGCCCAGGGCCTCATGAATGTGAAGTGCTTCGAGCAAAGGAGTGAAATCTACCTGTAACTCCTCGTTATTCAACACATCAAAGTCTCCGTTCTCATCGCTGACAAGCTCAACGGCCGAGTTCAGCTTGAAATTGGCCAAGAATGGGTCTTCTTCTATTCTCTTCTTTTGCCGAGTCCTCCTCATTTCAGTATGGTAGAATGCGACCTCACCCAAGAATTGAGATGTCTCTCGTATACGAAATAGCCATGTATTTAAGTCTGTCATAACAGCTTCCGAGATCGATTTCTGGGACGCGGGTATAGATTTTTGGATGACATCGGCCAGCCGATGCTGTGTAGAATAGCGATTTTGGATGATGGGTACGAGATGTTCATTTTGAAGATCGTCGAGGGATTTGAGGGCGGCATAGTAGTTCTTGCGACGGACTAGTTCGTGGGCGTTATTGACGGCACGGAGGATGGTAAGGGAGTCGTTCAAGGCGCTGGTCGCATCGGCGATGTTTTGCCTGACAGCAGAAGTGTTGACCAGAGCTTCCTTTTGTATAGCCAGCTTCTTCGTGCTTTCAGCTATCGACTCGCTCAGACTCAAGATCTCTTGCGTCAAGGTCACTGTTTCCGCTCGGACGGTCTGAAGGTGGTTGATGGAATCGAGGAACTCCTCATGCCTGGTAAGACCGATGCGCTCGATCTCAGCTTCCCGCTCTTCGTAGTACCGACTTAAGCATTGAGTCAAAAGAGGTGTTCGGTTCGAGTGTGTGGCATCTTTGAGGACGGGTATCAACTGGTCGAGGAACTCGGCATCAGAGGATGCGAGGATGACCTGGAGAGGTGGCAGGTTAACGCATGTTTCTGCTACGATCGTGGGGAGACGGGAGTTGTACATGCGGAACAGCGGACGCATAATCGTCCACAGCAGGCGGACGTCGCGGCATGTCTATAGCCTTGGTTCGTATGGTTAAAGCTATTAGCGATGAGGGAGGGTATCGTATTAGTCGTCGCGTGTCGCAAGCTGCCCTGGAGCTCCCTCCCACTAAGCCCACTAAGACCACCAAGACCAAGTGACGCTTAGTTAGGCCTCAGGATAAGATAAGATAACAACTGTCACTGTCACAGCGCCTCACAAGCCTCGTTCACATTTGTGTAGGCTTACTTAAGCCAACACTCCACTCAGAACTACATGAGATCAGGAAGTGTATTCGATATGCAGAAATAGATAATCATTAAAAGGACTATGTCTTATACTCGTTGAGATACTGCTTCAGGTCTCACTGCATCTTCAAAGTCTGTTATTACACGCGAGAGTTGTGTAGTGTATGAAGGTTGCTGGAAAAAAGTGTCTGCTCATGTTGATAGATTGCACTGAGCCTTCCTACAATATACAGCAAGAATTCGTACCCAACAGCAACAACGCGGCTAAATCAATTTCAAACAAGGAAAATAAGTCAGAATTCATAAAAACAACATGTTTATTATATCACCAGAAAGAATGCCTTTATTTCCTGAGAGAAGCGCAATGTCGATGGAGTTCTGGAAGGAGAGGGTCTAGGGTAAGAACTATATCACGAAGGAAGTATGTTTTGTAGGAGACGAACTCTCCATCAAAGTGTGCAAGTTATTCTGCGGCCGAATCTATTTTTCGTACCTGCTTAAAAGTTCATAGAGTAGGAATACTATTATTGTATTACTAGAGCATAGACGAGAAATGCCGATCACATGTGGCAGCAAATAAACCATATACTTGAGCAAGACATACACGGAGCACCCAATCGAACATGGCACCTTACTCGTGTTGAAACATTTCGATGAATGATGACTTAGAAGCACTGATTATCTATTTCCTGGTTCACTACGTTTACATAGAACGCTGGTGCTAGATCGAGCCATCTTATAACCAACGCTTGAGTCACGTCGGTGTAGAACTAACACTTCGCTAGCCGCTATAAACGAAAGATCTATATTTATGTGGGAAGTAGCTGTTTTTTAGGGAATGTGACGGCGTCTCTTTTACCCGTGCTCATCATGTGTCGTATCAGTGCTGGCCCTGCGCCGTACAGACCGTGGGAATGTGTTGTCCAAGGCCAATGTTTGTAACGAAAGCGAGTGAGAAAAGAGTACAGATCTCCAATTACACGTTGAGATAGTGAAAGGGGCCATTAAGCGACCTCTGCCATCGAAATTATGTCGCAACAGTAGGGGAGCGACTTGAACTAGATTTGAGAGGAGACGGCTCAAAGGTCATGCTGAATTGCTCTCAGTGTGTTTATGGCAGGAAAGCTGACCTGGGAATACTGGAAATCAGCTATGGGTGTTTTGGCAGGCCGGCCTGAGGATCTCGATGGTCCAGTATCGCAAGCTGGAGGGTATTACCCCATTAGTATCGATGCACCAGATTTCATGCCGAAACCTGGAAGCGCAGACGGCATTCGCGTGTATTGGCCATTTATTGTGTTTTTATAGAGAAAGGTAAAGTGAGGACTGGTGGTAGGTAGTCATTGACACGGTCATGGTCAGTTGTTACTTTGCTCTTTCGATTCCCATGACAAGGGGCCACACTCCGAGTCGAGATTCTATGCCAGCACTCAGTTAACCAAAAAGACTCCTGGTGACTGGCAAAATGAAACATGGAGGAAAGACCGTGAGGTTTCTACACAAGCCTTGGTCAAGACTCGCAGGTATTGACCGCTTCGATCGTTCAGGGGCGGGGGTTCAGGGTGAGGAGAGTTTGTACATGAGATGTGGCCTGAATATATTGTAAGAAATCATGTTAGTGCCAGAAGATGGCGAGGGATAAGGGAGGGAACGAAATAGGACAAACGCTGTGCAGCGTTGAAGAGATCCCTGCTCAAATAAATTACCCGAATCGCTGCTGAAGAGGATTCAAGCTTCTTTCGACTTGAAAACACTCAGTTATCGAGTTATCAAAGGAGTTCGTAATGACAGGAGCTCGGGGGCACCATAATCCTAGGACCGGGATAGGCTTTCCAGAACTTAGCCCTTACCCAGCTAATACGAGGCACCTCGGCCAAGCTAGAAAGTAGTCAAATATTAGGCAGAACTGCCATCCACGCAGGCGACTGACTGGTACTCGATTCTAGTGACCATAATGGCGGGAAGACCAAGCTTGCTTCACCAACATGGTGCTTCCTCTGGGGCCGAACTGAGCATCAAGTCGTCGTTGATGTAATAGAGGGACGCTAGGGGAGGTTAGAAAAGTCAGGACCTTGACCCTAAGCGATGAGAATATTTAGATAAATTTCGCCTAAGCTTAGGGGACTATTTGCTGAGTTTATTTCGACACCATGTATCAAGGTAAGGTGTTTTCTTGCTCCCTGAGGGGGTGATAGATCATATCCCGCTATTATAGGTACGCGTTGCGGCCGGACAACCTGGGCTCAACTGAAGTCTGCCCTGTTCAGGAGGTTTGGTAACTCGCAGGTATTTTGGTCGTGGCCAGGTAATTAGAAACACATAACGTACCTCTTGTTACTTTGTGATTGGGAAATGGAGCACGAGTTTTGCTATCCATCCCGTGAACTTCGGCTTCGTGAGACTCGAGGTCCCGGCGGCCACCGCCACCGTCACCGCCATGTCAGGAAATGGTCATGATGCAGCGGCGATTGAAGGTCCCATGTCATGAGAAGCGAAGCCTTTGATCGTAGTAAAGGTGACCACCAATGCGTACGAGACTTTGGTTGTACTGAAGGATCCAATAATGAGTATTAAAGACGTTGCTGTCCACTCGCAAATTGCAAAGGGGTCGCTCGACTAGTCTCAGAACCACCCCTGAAGGGGGTTGAAGGATGGGAACCGGCTTGGGGTGCATATGTAGAAGTAACAGAGTCTGAAGATGGAAAGTCTGAAGATGGCAGTATCCGGATCCACAACGCTGGGGGAGGGCGCATAATGACCACCAGGACGGGATTCGTGAAGTGTCTGAAGGGCATCAGTAAGGTAGGCAACAGAGTGGTGACCAAGGTTCTGGACGTACCTTCGGAGCATCTAGCGAAGAACTTCTTCAGGTGCCGTTGAATGGCGAAGTATCAGGCCCGTTGACACAGAATGACTGTGGTATGCCCAAGTGAAGAAGCCCAGGTTGAATCCGTACAATTGCTTAAAGCAGGCAACCCAAGTTAGAGAAACTCTGCATGAAGTTTCGTCATGTCAAACTCTAAGAGAAATAGAACAATGTTGATGTAATTCCAGTGGCTCTCATGACCGAAAAGATGCCATGTTTGCAATACCATGTGATGGCTCTTGTCCAAGATTGAGCCTGGACAGCAAATACAGTGGTGGAAGCATGCCCAGAAGATTCATCACTAGATTAGCCTTTCTTAGTTCTCTCTGGATGAAAAACAGAGGTAGCGTCGGAGGAAGCTATGGCGAGGGGTCGTGGTAGCCGGTTATTAAGTCTTGTATGTTGCCCCTGAGGTAGTCTGGTAGTCTTTACTCACTCTGCATTAGTCAAAGCTTGGTACCGGGAGAGAAGAAGTCATAGACGGGCACTAACAGTGCCAGTAAGCTGATGTGTAGGATTCTTGGTCAATGGCAGCGCTTGAGTCCCTGTGATGGAAGACCTGGCGTGCCTGCAGCCTCCTTCAAGGGTGGTGCGGTAGTCATGACCCATGAGTCTAAGGCAATGCAGTGGGTATTGCCGTTGACAAATGGCCGTCGAACATAAGACGGAGGACAGACTAGGTTGAAAAGCTCCCGGATGCCTGGCAGCATTTACAAAGGTCGGCGCATAGCTACGACGGACGCCATCACAAACCCAAGGACAGTAGACGCAACGAGCAATGGCATCAAGGGCCTGAAAGATGAAGTGCTCTAAGGGGTAGAACTCTGATCGGAAACAGAATAGTATTTGAGAGCTTCTGAGCTCAGGGGGGGCTGTTGAGGCGATTTGAAACACCGATGGACACATCTGGTGATTGGAGTTATCAGCTACGCCTGGAGAATATAAGGAGGATACAAAGAGTGAGCAATATGTCTTGAGAAGCCTTGAGCCGTGTCAAGGAGTGCAGTTCAGCTCCGAGTGCGCGAGAGCCTGCTACATCTAGACACCTGTGGCATGCTCTGACGTCGAAGCTGGGTCCCAATATTGAAGGCAGGGGAACTTCTCAGACTTTGAGTTCGGAGGCAAGTAAAGCGCCAAGGGACTCAGGCCTGTGTGGGAGGGACATGATGGCTAAGTGTGTCATGCATCGAGCTCTAGGCTCCATGTGGCTATTTGCTTCTCTGGGCTGAGAGTCTGCTTGTGTTGCTAGGAGGCTACAACCAAACAGAACTGCCTTATTGATGCAAGACGGTTGCGGCTAGCGTATGGATTGTGTTATGTTGTTTTGTTGAAGTTGGCTGCAAACCATCTGGGGGGTTGGGATAATCTTGGCTAAGCTCAGTCGTCTATTTATCTGAGATATCAGAACAAGAACAAACGTTGGAGTTGCCTTTGATCAAGGCTATTGGGGAGCGGAAGAGAACGTACTGGAGCTTGCAGCATATGAAGATCTGGACCCCATCAGACAAACTTGAAGAGAAGAGGATGGTCGAGAGAGCCCCAACGACTCGAAGTAACGAATGTCGAAGTAGGGGATATTGAGAAGGTGAGAAGTATGATAGTGCTGGAATTGAGGTTAGAGGAAGAGGCGAGAGTGGCAAGGTTGAGCACAGAGATTGTTGAGTTGACTGCTGTGATTGCCTGACCACATCTCACAAAGACTAACTAGCCATGGACTGCCAAGGTACCTAAGGTTGGTAGCCAGGTACTTAGACAAAAGGCTAATACCTAAGGTATCAAATACGTCTGGGCTTCGTAAGGGTAACCATTGGTTGGTGGGTAGCTCCGTGTAACAGAAGCGAGTTAGGTAGCCCCGCGGGAGGGACAGGGGCTTATCCGCTACCTGATGCAGCCAGCCCTGGAGTATCCAGCCCGGATTGCTGCAGCTCCTGCTCATCTTTGAGTCGTCCAATGTTGAGAGATCCACCCGCGACTGCTCAACACAAAGTCTTGCCAAGGAAACCGTCGAGTGGACAGCTTGCATACTTCACCTCCCCACTTCACTCTGCCATCTTAGGAGTTCTTTTCTTTTGCCTAGCCCATACCATCAGAAACACCAGCCATGCTACAAGAAAACATCACACCTAATCTAGTTATCCTCAGTAGTGCATATTTACCCTTAGTCTTTCATCAGATCCTGATCCGTCATCTCATCGTTCCCCCTTACATTTCGACCCCCCGGTCACTCTATCACACACTCCGGAACCCTCCGGATTCCTGAACTCCCTTTCAACCTCTCGAGTAGGCCTGACGCAAGCTTTGCTTGGAATGAAGCACTTGACTGACCTGCCATAGACTTCACTTCACTCGTTGCTGCCAACATATCATATCCAGCTCTTGTCGTTCCTGCATGCAACTGTCAAACATTACACCACAGGGCTGTTTAGGTAAGATGAACGCGGATGATCTGAGCTCATCTCATCTTCGTCTCACTTTCGTCTGGGCTGTATCGGCGGTACTGACATCTGACGCAGCACTCGATCAAGCTTCAACATCGCCAGGAACAGATCAGCACATGAACCGACGGGCCAAGCTTCCAGATGCCCAAGGCCTTGGTGCTTGAGATCCAATCTGTAAGCACACATACTGTGCAGAAAAAGCAGTCAACCATACACTACATACCTCATGTTTAATGGCCCCCGAGTTCCTCACCACCTCCTTCAAGCATAGTCACCCACTGTGCCAAGAATGCTTCCCTCCTAGATTCACTACCCGGAAAGATACACTTGCAAGACCTTTCGGCCAGCCGTCGGCCTTGGGGAGGCCCTATTCTCGGTACGGAGAAGGCCTCCTGGTATTCATCCTGCAGTTCGCTAACGTCAACCGTGTAGTAATAGGGCCTCGTCTTTGCCCCTGAAAAAGCAAGTGTGTCACCTCAAAGGCCAAGAAGGTCCCAATCGGCTTGCGAGCCCGGACACGTGCGAGAGCAATGGTTATCTGCGATTCGACCTGGAGCATCCTAGACAAGCAGCCTTCGTACGAGTCTTTGTCGAGGATGACCTAGCCAGCACTGGAACGGCATTTAAGTTCAACTTTGTGGACTTCCGGGACTCGACCGCAGCTAAGAAGTACGTCGCCGATATCAAGCCCAACGGTCTGGAGAAGTCGACGCTAGCGGACGGTCCTTTGACGTCGAAGCTGAGCTGATGACAAAGAAATACAACAGCGGCAAGATGATGCAGAGAGGCGGAGATGATATCGTTGCAAGCATGAAGAAAAGTCGAAAGCATCTTGGCTTGATGGGGTGAACAGACCCCAAGCAGAAACAAATCGACGACACCTTCTGGAGGTACTACTGTGAGGCGAACAAGATGCCCTACCTGCCCAAGTATGCTGAATATAGGCATATTGCTAATATCCGTCGTAACATTAACAAGAAATTCAGATTCCTGCAGTCTTAGAACCTTGAGCGACTTACTACAATCACTAGCCAACTCAAGGCATATCTCAACCCCAAGTCCCGCAAGGTTGTGTCAACCGCCGAGGCCGAGCGAAAGTAGATATACACCGCCAGTGAGACAGACAAGACCCTTGACCACCGAGATGTTCGACACGAATGACTTTTTCCGGTTTGATCTTGAACATCCGGAACAGGCGGTAACCATCCCGACAAGATATAACAGTCGCATCAAAATGGAGAGGGATGTCGAACTCGTCATCGCAAAGATGAAAGAGAGCCGGGAGCGTTTCACGGAAATAGGCAGAGACGAGACAAAATCACTCCACCAACTAAGAACGGCCATGAGCCACCACGACTCCATTACATAGGAGATATTCAAGACTAACAACCAGCTTCGCTTTGATTTGTACCATCCCGAGCTTACTATCACGATCCCCACGCGATACAATAGTCGTGCTGACTTGGAGAGGGATGTCGAACTCGTCATCGCAAAGATCAAAGAATGCCGCGAGCGCTTCGCCGTGATGGGAAGAAACAAAACTTTGTCCAAGAGGCAAGTACGGTACACCCTCAGGATCGCCGAAAAGCTCGTGGAGTCCATGAATGTGATTACCAAATGACTCTGAACACGTTCGAGTCGAACGACTATTTGCGTTTGGACATGGGGAGCCCATAGTAGGTAGCCATTATCTCGACTAAACACCACGCATTCTCTACTTCTCTATCCTACGTAGTGTGGATATCAACTGCTTGTCATGGGCTCTAGAGGTAGTAGAGCAGCCACCCCGAACCAGATCAAGGCATACCTGAACCCCAAGTCACGCAAGGTGGTGCCAACCGCCGAGGCCCCTAACCACAAGGAGCTCTACATAAAGAATTGTCCGCGGTAATTGCGCTGGACAGCTGATCAAGTATGTATCGGGAGTATTCAATTGAGCAAATTCGCGGTAGTTCAATGCGTCAACGAGATAGTCGCCAAGATGAAAGAAAGCCGTGAGAGCTTTCGTGTATGGCTCAAGGGACAAGGACAGCTTTCTGGTATCTCAACTGCAAGTAACACATCTATTTCGCAATTCAAACCTGCCCCAAGTACTTTGATGGTTTCTATTACACCTATTCTATGACCTCATTGACTACATTGGAAGATTGTGGGATGCCCGTAACCTACGATGACAAGAAAGCAAGTTGATAGTGACCCACTTCATGAACTATTACTCCTTGGAGCGACGCTTTGAAACTCGCATGCTAAACACGACATTCAATACCGAGGGGCCTAGTTCTTGTGGTAGCTAGAATGGACAGATTTTATAATGCACCGCGCTGTTGAAGGTGTCAAGAACATATCCAAGACTACGAGAATAGTTTTGATCCCTTCAACGCAAATTGTTATATTTGTGATGCTTCTGTATGCTGAGATGTTTTAATCGTGCTCGAGTCAACGACTTCATGTACAGGATTAACAAGCTCGCTCTCCCATCGGACTTATAATCCATGGACGAGTATGAGCTTCCGTGTGACTGCCTATGATCCTGTAACTGATGAAAGGCGAAGGGAAGAAGGGCTAGCCAAATTCAAGTCTGCAACCACAAAATCATGCTATAAGTGTCTTTAGCTACTGCTGAGTATCAATTTTGTATCGGAGGACAAGCCAAGGTGTTGGATACACACTATCGCTCAAGCTTTGAGAAGTCAGGAATTTTGAGACGGAATATAAATGACAGCATAAACAGAATATATATGATTGCTTCGATTGCCAACCCGTCTTCTCTCTCAGCAGCTGTTTCAACACCGCCAGAAGAAGTGACAAATTCCCAGAAACGCGAATTTGGAGTTTCAGACACCAGAGTTCGTATACCTCCGAGTTCTACAATCTGTATGCTTTGTGAGGCCCAACAGAGTCCTGCTCACCTCTGCGTGACTGGGTCTACTAAAGGACCCATCCGCTTCACATTACACCCAAGAGCAGAGCTCAAGCCCAATTACAGAGATATTCGACGTCCTTGTTATCAATATAAGCGTTGGTGAAGGGGGAAAACTTTTTGTCGTGTTGACTGCGATACTTGGCGTGTCTTGCGAGCGGCGGTCGGTGGACTCAGGGGCTAAGCGGGAACAGAAACCTGGAATTAACGATAGAAGTCAGCACACTACATATCTCTTGACGATATTGAAGGAGAAGGTATAAACCTGTGATTGGATTATGATTGACCACCGGTGATTTGTATAGGAAGTCCCAGAAAAAAAAGCGCCGCGTTTGAAGATTCGATGAGTCTCAACCAAAAGCTCAACTTCAGGCGCCAACCAACATCCTGTATACAAATCACTTGGCTCCAGGCTTTCAATAAGTATTAGCTACCCCTTGAAGATTACTTGGAGTCGTTGGTGCCCTTGTTCATGGTCAGACCTTGGGGTGTGGGATCTGTGAGCAGCACCAACTTACCCCTTTGAATCTAGCACTTGAGTGCGAGCACCTGGCCGCTCTGCAATACAGTAGGTTACTTTCGAAGCATATGGTAAGTCGTATTTATGGTCATTAGGTGCGTAGCTGGTTGTGGTGGAAGAGGATTTGGCTGTCGTTTCCTGCACTCCGCGTTACCCCTGAACGACCCTTAAGCCACTCCAGGACCAGCCCACTTGACTCACCTGCGAAGGACAAGTAAGTACAGACTGAAGAATCTACAAAGAGCTTGAAAGGTGTCATTGAAGCCAAGGAGTCGAAGGCTGAGCCTCCTGGGCGATCTGGCAGCAGCTCACCCCGTCGTTTGGTCGCAGTGCTGTGATCGATCTCTGTGCAAGGGAAGGGGAGCCAGGCGGCAGGAAGTAGCCCCGAGGTCTAAAACTATCCCTATATGTATCTGAAGGTCTGAAAGACGAGCTGTCAGTATGATGCCTTTTCCCGTGTCTTCGTGGACTTGCCTTCTCATGAACCATACCGGCTCTCAACACAAGCAAGACACTTACGAACCAGACACCTGGCGGCTTCTTGCCTTTATAATCTTCTCATCACAGAAAGATTGCTAGGAAAGCATAGGAACGTTCTGTTTCGCTCTCTTTGCTTCATGAAGGGCTCGAGCTGCCCGTCTGTCCCAAGAGCGCCGCCCCCTCTGGACACATTAGCCCTTGTTCCTACATCATCCAATACTTCTTGCAGTAGGGAGAAAGGATAGTTTAGAACTGGTGATAGCGCTGCTGCTGCATTGTGTATGGTCGAGGAAGCGGTGCTGCCTAGGTTGCTGCTTAATCGATCATTGGATGTCGTCTTTGTACCGTCGCATATGTATCTTTATGATTACCTGCATCTCCTGAGACGGTCAGCACGAGTAAGAAGATTAGGAAACTAGAAGATTTTGTCTTGAATGTACCTGAGATGTTGTGTCTTCTGTAGAGGGTTCTTGAAATGCGACATGTGCACCAATGTTAAGACACCAGTCACCACCATTACCACCAAACATGAATTCCATCATGCAAAAGAAGACAGAAGCAAAGTGAAGTCGGAAGCCGTCGTTTTGAGCAAGTTTTGCTCGTGAGAAAAGGCCAGGTATCGTTGACTATTGCGAGTATCAAAAGAATACCGGAAATCAATGACCATAACCGAGAGATTGGGGCAAACACTTTGATATTAGACAAAGGACGCAATCCCCGAATAGCATCAAATTTACTATCATTAGGGCCAAATGGAATTTTACAGGGGGTCTGTACTGTAAATGACGTACAGGTTGCATGGACTTAGTGGAGTGGTAGTTATGGCAGCGAGTCCCAGGAGCTCAGCGTTGTGAATAACCTCGCTCGCACCGTCAGACACTCGAGAACCGAAACACCAACACAGCGTATCTACAATGCAAACATCACTTTATAGTATACAGTAAAAGTTAGAGAATGAGCGAAGACAGTTTGTTTCAAAAGTGCACGCTTGTTGGAAGCATCATCGTGGAGTCACAGGCGAGCATATATATATGGACAGTATGCGGATCACCATCACGAAAGGCCTCAACACCACGGCGACATCACGATCAATAGATAGAGACAGTCTCAAGGGAGACATAGAGGTAGGTAGTCAAAGCTTCGGAGTCAAGAGCGGGGTAGGGAGGCCCAAGGACCGATCATCGGTGTCAACCTGGGAGTTCAACATCGTGATATCACGAGACCTCACGAGATCAAGCGAAGCACACAACTCGCACACGCATTAATTCAAGGAACGAGAACAAAATCAACTATGCAGGAATAGCCTTGTGAATCAAGGAGAGGAGAGAAGCCGTTGCCGGGGTAGCAAGAGGTTAAGACGCGTCAGTTATTGAGATTCAGGGACTGAGATGCATATATATCAGACGTAATAGGGGGCTAGATGAGTTTACTAGGGGAACTACATTGTTTATATGTCCCTCTTCTACGTGAGTTTCATCCCCTGAGTCTCTGTCAACCAATAAGTTTGCCAACTACGTCCCTACAACTTAGGCCCCTGAGGCTAGCTTCTCCCCTAACTTGGCCTGCAACCCACCCGTCTGCTCCTGCCATTATTCCTGCCGATTCTCAACTTGCCCTGAGGCAGCCCCACTCACGCATTCCCCTCCTACCCAAGTCGCTCCCAACTTTCTTTCCCCTCCTCCCTCTCTTCCTTTCTTCTTCACCCACCTCAACATCATTCCGACTTCACTATCCAACTTGGATGTGGAATAGGATCTTTGGGTTTTGATCTCGGTCGCATTTCTTCTTTTCTTTCAGCTTCTTGAGAAGCACGTATACAAGTCAAACCTCAGCTCTCATCTACTCTTCATTTTGTTGTGATATCTTGTCTTCCTCCATCGACAACATGTCTTCTCACATGGGCCATCGTGCCTACGCAAACTTGTCTTCTCCTGCTGAGGGAGCTTCTGACTCAATCCAGGGTACTCCCAACACGCAGATCACTGTCTTCTCTCCTGCCGAGAGCTCCCAGGGTACCTCCATCCAGGGCAATAACTATGTTGGACAGAGCCAGGCTTCTGAGGACCCCTTCGTTGATGGTGGCCTTGCTCAGGGCAGCACTCTTTCGGCTACGGCCTCTTCGTTCCAGCCTATCGGTCACAGATTCAAGGTAAAGAATGCACTCGTGTTCTACCCAGAGGGTAGTCCCACTGTCGCTGGCGCTCTTAGCCAGGATATGGACATCTCTCACCGGATCGAGGTGTGCGACACTCCGACCCCTTCTATTGTCGATCTAGGCAATTACATCACCGTCAGTATCATCTGTCATCTAGGGAAATGGAAAATGTACTGACGAGTTTATAGGAGCTTACCCAGAAGGGAGTCAGGTTCCACGGTGGACGCAACCTGGAGACTACCGGAGGACATGTGTACGTCGTCTTCGAAGACCTCCGTGATGCCGCCTGGGCCTTCTACGCTATTCGCAAGGCTCCCAAGGGCTGGTTCACTGCGTACGTGAAGATTCGGCCTGAGCGCGTAAGTTTCTCTCTTCATCTCATCTCTTCATCTCATCTCTTCACTCTTTTGCTAACTATATTCTACAGCTGGACCTTGGCCTTGTCCGATTCTCCGAGCTTAGACAGCTCAGTATCGAGGTCAACGTCCTGAACTTTGCTATCATCGATCCCGCCCATGTCGATGAGATTGCTCAGCGAGCTCTGAACGTCTACGGTCAGCTTTTTGCGCTGATCAGATATTTGAGCTTCCCCAACGGAGCCTTCCGGGGTGTCGCCCAGTTTTGCAAGGCTGCCGACGCCTTCATCGCGTTCAAGGCTTTCGGCAACGGCATCACCACCGGCGTAAGTCTTTTTCCATCATATTCTCCTCCTATTTATCCCTCCTCATACATCTTCCCTTCCCCTCTCCCCATAAGCTCCGTCTTCAGCCCCGTCCTCCTCAGCGGTATTCTCTAACCTGGTCAGGGTGTTGTCATCACTCTGTCTAAGCCAGATGACGTTGGCGCTGCGCTAGAAATCAACACCTTGACTGCCAGCATGGGCAACATGTCTGTGCAGCAAGGCCCCCGTGGTGTCGACCGAGGTCGCCACCAGAGTTTCTTCGCTTTGAACGCCCCGCAGGGGAACCCCTTTGCGGCAGCTGGCGCTGCTAGTGTGCCATTTCTTTCCAACATTCAGCAGCAACCCTTCACAGGGCAGCAGTTCGGACCACCTCCAGTGCCTACCAATAGCCTCATTGCATTTGGAAACACGAACGGCTTTGGAAGATTCGACCCGCGACGAGGTGCGGGTCGCTATGGCCGGGGTTCTCGAGGGCTAAACAACATCGTCGACCTTAATGAACTCATCGCCGGACGGGATGTACGAACGACCGTCAGTTCTACCACCCTCCCTTACATCACCATCACCATCAGCACTGACATCTCGATAGATCATGCTCAGGAACATTCCCAACAAGGTCGATCAGCCACTCCTCAAGAAGATCGTCGATGTTTCCTCCTTCGGACGCTATGACTTTATGTACTTGCGAATTGACTTTGCCAACGATTGCAAGTAAGTACGACCCCCAGCAAAACCTAACTCGAATACTGACCATTCCCTAGCGTCGGCTATGCGTTCATCAACTTCGTCAAAGCCGAGTATATCATCGACGTTAGTCACCGTTGAGAGTATTTCCATCTTGATGACGTTCTAACTTCTGTTTAGTTCTTCCAGGCACGAGCCAACAAACGCTGGAACTGCTTCCGCTCGGACAAGGTCGCTGAGATCTCCTATGCGAGTAAGCTTTCCTCTCCCTCCTCTTGTACCGTAGTCACTGACATACAGTAGCTATCCAAGGAAAGGACTGCCTGGTCCAAAAGTTCCGAAACTCGTCTGTCATGCTCGAGGCCGAGCATTACCGTCCCAAGGTCAGTTGTCAATGGCCCATTATTCACCCTCATCAACTAACAGATGCAGCTTTTCTACACCATCCACAGTGATGATCCTAACCTCGTCGGCCGCGAGGAGCCATTCCCTGGCCCTGACAATCAGTCGAAGATGAAGCGCTCGGTGGAGAACGCTGAGCATGTTGGTATGCAACTCCTCACATCCAACCGCAATAACAGGGCACTGACACTCATTAATATAGGGCTTTTCACCCCGACTGCTGGACAATACTTCCGCGACGAGCAGCGTCGTCGCCACTCTCAGTACGATCGCGGGACTCGCCTTGCTGAACTGGAGGAAATCTCCTATGGGTCTGGCGTCATTCCTTACCGTGGTCCCGGCCGCTACTGAGCGGGCATCACACATCACCCGGAGACTGTCCTGATTTTTGATTCCTTTTTCAAAAGTCATCTTGAGCTTTGGAGTGGTTGATCTCTTTTGATTCTCTTTTGAGATCTTGAGGTCTTGGGCATGGCCGTAACTAAATTTTCGAACACCTTTGAATGGTCTGACTATTCTGCAGGATCTCCTTTGGTACAATCTCCATTGGACTCTACTCCTAAGTAGCAGCAACTGGCAGCATCTTGATGCACGTAGATACCTAGTACTTGGCAAGCGCAGAATAGATTTCATCAGCCGAACTCTGGGGTGTGCTTTGTGACGTTGACATTGTAGTAACAGTCACTAAACAGACACCAGATCACGCTAGGCACGGATGTTTAAATTCAAATGCAATTAATGACGCTTTTTATTTGTTGATTCTGTTTAAGGCGTAGCTAACTGTTAACAGTCATGGAGAAGATGGATTCTCGGGCAGAGCTGGCAACGGTTTTCGCGAATTGGTTGGTAGCGCGATAGGGCGACGCAACACATTCGGCTTCGTGTCGTGGGAAGGGGGCGATAGATCAGACGACGAGGAAAAGCCTCCAGAAGATCTGGGCGTTGGAGGAGGTGAAAGCTGCTCGCATTCAACACGATCACGATATATGTCGTCGGCCAAAGGCCCTCGGTGTAGTTCAGTAGCACCGCCGTCTCTTGATGTCGGAGCATATTGGCCTCTTGGACGGGCTGCCAGTAACGCTGCATCTTCTCCATCGTATGCACTTCCGTGCATGGCTCGAACGCGAGCCGCCGATGATGCAGCGTCGTAGGAAGCGAGACCAGCCTGATCTGAAAAGGGTGCGAGGTGATGTAGTGGTACACCTCGGGAGAAGATGACGAGGATCAGACATGACATGAGTAACACGGCTTGTACTATGGCCATGCGTTTCTGGAAGACGACCTCGTCGGCCAGGAGGTTGAGACGAGCGCTGAGAGCAACTATCTCTCGGTTGGACTGCTCACGCTGACTCTCCAAAGCCAGGACCGTTGATTGCCAGATCTGGTCGTACTGCTCACGAACGGAGCGCAGCTCGGCGAGAACAGTCTTGTTGAGGTTCTCAAGGAAGAGCGTCGTTTTTAAAAGTTGCTTCTGCTCTGTGCGATGCAGAGTCTCGGACATGTGGCGAGCTTGGTCCTCGACGTACTTGAGGGAGAGTGTGAGGTTGGTTTCAACGATTGTAAGGCGCTTGGAGATGGACTTGAAGAATCCTTCCTGCACGGTGGGCGAGGCCGGTGAGCCAGAGGCCGTTCCCGTGGAGCCCTTCTTGGCATTAACGGTATTGGCAGGGGAGGGCTTCTGAGTAGATGATGACGCCGAGGAAGATAGCGTTGCAGTCGTTTTTGTGCCTGCTGCTGAAGTGGTGGAGTTTGATGGGGATTTGACGTTGGAGGATGAGATGGAGGATGGCCTGGTTGGGGATACAGCGGGCGTGGCGCTCGGAGATGCAGTGGTGGAAGATGATGAGGCCGTGGGCTCTTCACTTGCAGGGTGCTCTGATCGGGGAGTGTGCGGCGTTGAAGTTCCCTTTTGTGCCCTCTCGTCAGGGGAGTTGGGTGTGGGTGCAGCGCTGGTGACTTCAGCAGAGCTGCTGGGGTTTGACATTGGTTGTGTGGTTTGATTGAGCGAAGCAGAGCAGAACAATGGCGCAAAAAGTAGTTGCGAAGCGGTGTTGACTTCACAGAATGGCATTAATCCCGTCGAGCTCGGTTTGGCAGGCTCGGGAGGACTCTGGAGTTCTTGGGGCTTCGTCGGCTCTTCTCCTGAAGGGAGAGCTTGAGGAGTCACTTTAGCCTCCTCGGCCTCATTCGAATCATCGTTACGGTCTTCATTGAATGCAGCGAAGAAGCGCGAGCCATGGATTCGAAGTAATGAAACGGGGCAGTAGTACTGTTTTCCGTAATGGGTGAGATAGTCGATGCGGACGTACTTGGAGAAGATCCGAGCATTCTCAACCAAGAAGGGCTGAATAGCTCGTGAGTTCTCTGCCTGAAAAACTCCGATCTGTTTCCACTCATCCCTCTTGACTGGGTACCGGTCACTAACGCTGACAGTAAAAGTTTGGATCATGCTAGAAAAGAACTCGAAGTTGGCGAGGACGACGGTATCGATGTAGACATCATCGCTCAGTTCGACAATAAACCACTTCTCCTTGGCACTACACTCGAAGAGTAGGTAAGAGTCTTTGTTCTCGACGAGAATTGCCTTTGCATTCCTTGCGCCGGGGCTCGTCTTGAGGATGGTGGCGCCGGCATCAAAGGACGAGTATGAGAATCGTTCCTTGCAAGTCTTGCCGGCATCTTTGTTTCTATGGATTGCAACACCACGGCCATCCTTTCCTGAACCCTCGTTCTTAGCTTCTTGGAGGTCTGAAGGGCGCTCATTTTTCTCCCCTGTGTCATCCATGTAGCTGCCAAAGTTCAGGGATATCTCATCTTCCTCGCCGAGGCCACCGTGGCCCATATCCGGGGGTGTTCTGTCACGGGGCTTGGCGTTCCTGTGTAGGTTCTGAGGGTCCTGCCCTGTCTGTTTCAACATCATGGCCTTCCAGTCCTCGAAGGACATGAAAGGCTTTGCATCTCCATCACCATCACCATCTGCAGCGGCATCTTCCGACTCGTCTTTGGCGGGAGTGGCGGTGGACGCTGACTGTTGGGGTTGGGATTGGGACTGGGAAGGGGACTCGCTGTGTGTGTTGGGGGGTGGCGCATCGCTTTGTGTCGAGTCGGGGGAGGCGTCGGAAGTCGAGTTGGCATCTGAAGGGGTTGCGCTCACAGAAGTGCTCGTCCAGGAGCTTGTGAGGCAAGCTTGGGGCAGGGTGTGGGTGATGTAGTTGATGGTTCGGGCATCGCATGTCAAGTCGATTGGGTCAGGGATGACGCTGGGGTCGTGGGATTGGGCCTCGATGTGGGCTTGTGTCCAGGCCGCGATGAGTGCCAGATATCGTACGAGGGCTGAGCCTAGCGAAGGCATCGTGACCTCGAGTGTTGGCGGCACATTGAGACGTCGCTGAGGTCAAATTGCTGGCACTGACGTCGAATTATGGGGGTTGGGTTTGTGTCGTGTCGTTCATCAGCGTTGGAACTAGACACGAAGTAGGTGTAGCGTATCCCGTAGCCCAGGCTCGTTTAACTTCAGCGTGGCCCACTGACGCTGTCAGATGCTGATTGGTACACCAACAGTAAAGTCTGTCTCCCAGGTTGTTGATTAGTTATTATTAGGTCCGTTTCTTAGATCGAGGTAAAAATAGAAATCGGGCGTCGATGACTTACACGCAGAAACACTCGTTCACTGTGGCCTCTGTATCGATGAAAGACCCGAGATTTGGCGCCCGGATAAAGATGTGACCCCGTCGTTGATGTCGATGTTATGAAAAAGCATAGATTGACATCGGATGAAGTAGATTTGAGAAGAGAGGTACCAAGCTGGTAGGCAGGCATTCAACCTTCCTGAACTGTGTGTTTGTTGATGCCAGGCCCGACGTATCAGGCTATGAGATACAGGATCCCAGGAGAACATACCTACATAAGTACTTAGACTCTTAGTCATGGGCATCTGCGGGCAATACGAGTTCTTTCACCATATGGATTCTGTGCTTTCAGAAAATGGCTTGGAAGAGCAGCAGAAACTTCAGATAACTAGATTTCAGTGTATTTTTGGATTCAATATATTCACAGGAAATAACCAAAGTATACAGACTCTGTTCTATTTTCTGATGAGCCCAGACTGAGACGGTGACTCTCCTTAGGGTAGGCAGAATGGCAATGTGATGTCCATCATCCATGTAATTGCACTTGCCTGATCCCTACAAAACAGGTTGCTTTAGAGGCTTAGAGCAACTTGGGTGAATGAATAATTTTGCTTTGCAATAATGATATGAATTTCAGATACTTTCCTGTATAAGTTTTCCTTCATTTGAGCCACAGTTTGCTGTTTGCATGGTTGCCTACAGGCTATCTCCTTCATCAATTACCTTACCCTTGGCTGTTGTGGCAAACCCTTTCCTTTCCATGGACGTCTCATTGAAATTCATTTCAACAATGAAACGGCAATAGCGACTAGCCAGATCGAAACTCGGACATTCTAACTTACCCTGTACACGCTAGAATTACGTAAGCCTTGCTATTCGCTACCCTCTGCCTCATTTCTGCGCTGCCGCTACCCAGAACCCGCCCTCACTGCCATTGAAAGTTGAAGAGCTCGTGATTGTTGCTTCACTGTGAGTAGTGATAGGAGACAATGAGTGTAACATACTGACCAAGTGTTTCGTCAACAAAGGCATTTCTTTCCCATCCTCCACGTTCTCACGCGCGATTCGTGTCGTATCGCGACTTGGCACGAGAGACAAAGATGCCTACCTTTCTACGGCAGCGTATACACACCTTTCGGCTCATCCATATTCTTTTCGAGATGGAATCATAGCAAATCAATTCTCGATAAGATGCTACGTGAAGAATACAATTCAAAACCATCGTCTCAAAGACCGCCCCACGATACACTCCAGCCAACAGAATTCTCCAAAATCAAGAGCTCAGGCCTGATTTCCAACTAATCTGGCTTTCTAGTGCTAGATGTTCAAAATTGGGATGGTTGCACATACGAGCTGGGACATGTCATCATTCGCGACTCGTGTCCAAGCCCCAAACGCTTACCGACGATGGAAACTTACTCAACGTTGGCTGATCCAAACCACGCCGCAGTGTTGCGTGTGACAACTTGGCCTGCCAAGAGCAAAAATACCAAACCAATTTTATCCTTATTTCTAGGTACGCTCTAATGGCCACAAGGTCTTGATGAGGACCCCGAAGCCAATTGAGAGACAGTATTTGCCTTGGAAGCATGCACAAATAGGACACCCCTAGCCAAAGGCAACAGCCAACCGACCAACATCTGATCTTCTACAGTGGCGTTCAATTAACGTGTGATTGCCAAGAAGGACCCTCGTGAAATCGCACCTTTGCCGCAGCCTAAGCTCACCAAGGACAGCAATGCGATGGCCGGGCGAGAACCCCCCTGGTTTTTGGCTCTCGGCATATACGATTTGTTCATAATACAAGATCCCGTCAATATTTAGCCTTACGTACCAGCTCCTCATGCGCGCCCTTGACTCATTATGGGTCCTCAAGAGTTTGAACTCAGGTCGGTTATTACTCTCACCAATGATCTAGCTGGTGAGCCTCATTGGCCACTACAATCTTCGAGCTTAGTAAAAGATAGGCAAGTAATTCGGTACTACAAACGCTCACTATGGATCTTTGTCTTCTATCTCCTGGTTCTCGTCCTACCGTGGATATTCACCTGTGTTTTAATGGTCAGGCCTATCAACAAGGAATCATACTTCAACCAGGCGGGATCAATAACCCCTAGAAACGCGAATAATTGGCACAGATCGCGCATTGTCCTCAGCTCTCTGACGGCACTCTCAGGTTTTATTGGACTCCCGGCAGTTTCTGGCCTCCTTGCCCATGGAGCGGTTGTCTACACCCAGCGTCGAAACCCAGGTCACAAACTGAGCGTGTTGCAGCTATTTGCGCTGGCAGATAGAGAATCGCTAGACCCTCGATATCTCTTTAAATATCCGAGCAAGCTTAAGAGCATGGAAAGGTCACTTTACCTTTGGCTGGCAAGTTTGCTCGTCTTGATCAGCAAGTCCAGGAACACACCCTGATCCTGCACCATACACCCCTTAGTTATGCTGACCTTTTCTGAACAGCCGCTATCCGACCACCTATACAAGCGATCCTGGTCAGAGACGAAAGGATTGACATTTTGACGTGCAAAGGGCATCCCGCGGCGTACAACAATCATGATTCGAGAGCTTGCAAATTTCCTTTCAGGGATCTAAATACCCAGATCATTGCGCGGGACGCGGAGCCCATAGATCTGAATATCTGCCGGCAAGACATCGTTGTCAAGAAGACCAGCCAGAAGCTCCTCAGCTCTGGCAATGGCGATATCCAAACCAATTTGTGGTCTGATGAGGCATCTCTTGGAAAAAGCCCAAATTACTTTACGGACAATAGGCGGACTTTTGACTGATATTACCAAGAGTCGACATACGACAAAGGCAAACGCCAATATTATGCGTCTTCCGTTCCCAATGGCACCGCCACTGGAGTCTATCGACATCACGCGGCCAGGATGGACTCTATAGCAAACTGCTACTTAACCAAAAACTTCCCGAAAGAGTTCAAGGGAGACAACCCATTCGCGCCGTCTTTCTCCGCGGGTTGGCTGAATATTGATATTTGTGCTGAGGGAAGTTACGGCACTGTGGCTTGGAACACAAGTCGAAACAAACAAGAGCACAATGAGACTTTGTGGTTGTCTATGAAATGGAGTATTCCTGAAGGTCAAGACAGCTCTGGACAATTTCGAAATAATGATAGCTATGTCCTCAGATGCGACAGTGTCCCAAGAAGAGGGTGATTTCAGCTTCCGAACAACGCAAACGGAGGGAATCCTGGGCCCTTACGTGACGATTGGCCTTCGTGGAGAGAACTCAAGTATGAGTTCAGCGATTATTATGTTGATAGCCCTCAGTGGGATAGCAAGTTTCCAGGTGACAGGTATTCAGCAGCAGAGTATGCACCCCATTCATTCACGACGTGTCTTTGGCCGCTCCTGGCTAACCACTTATCACAGACTAAATTCCCGGACGAAGAAGTGCAAAACTATCGCGATCAATCGAACCACGCCTACCAAGGACCTCTTGTGCCTGGCCCACTCATGACGGTGGCACTGGCTATATTTGGAAATTGGTCATTCTTTCAAGCAGCTAGTGTTGCTGGTCGTGACACTTACAACCAGACCATCGACAGCATCTGTGACAACTCGTTGTTTCCAATGCTTGGACTGATGCCGGACAGTCATAATCTGGGATGGTGTAGTCCATCCGTAAGAAATCGGAAGCATAGTCTGGAAATGCAAGATGTGATTTACTACTATTTCAACGGTCTCAAGAATGAAGAGTTCACCGCACAAGCACTCGAAAAGGCCATGTTCTTTGCAAACAAAGCCCTTCTCACCACCGCGGCCTCGCTATCCCAGAAGCGCCCCATCTTCTTTTTTTAGCCCTGGAACTGCAGTCATGAAGCCAAGAAAGGACATGGTGGCGGTGATAATTGTCACTGTACTGATAAATCTTCAAGTTGCGGCGCTTTGTGTGCTGATGTGGTTCATTCTGCGTGCCCCTACGTGGACGGAGACTCTCGACGCAGATGCTTTGACGCAGATCGGAGGTCAACTGAAGGAATGGGGAGAGCCCAGGCCGGACCTGAGGCAGATGAATGGTATTATGGGAGTTTATGAAACTCGACATCAGGCCGGGACGTCGTCTGTCAGGCTGCCGTCGGGGCAGGATGCTGCTTTGCAGTCAGGTTCTGTACATTTGACATTTGGCGGGGAGGGACTGATCAACAGAGGGGTGATGAAGAGGATGCAAGTAGATACGACTACTGTGGTTGAAGCGTGATGAATCTGTTTGACAAGTAAGTTTGAAGCGACTTTGATGGTGGGATCCCTTTTCAAAACTCTACCTTGATCTTAGTACCAATCGATTTAATATTATTACCAGGACACAATGTTTGATTTGTGTTCAAGAAAGCTGATACGCCTAGTCCCTCAGAAGCTATGCTTAGCATCCGGTGAGGACGATTCACCAGAGCTGGAGGTTGCTAACACTCAAGGCGGCAAATTGGAAGGAAAGCACTTGGTTTGGCACTTGGACAGTGGGTTGGAGCCTCGCCTTGGGGAGTAGGCAGACCTCTGGTATTGAACAAGGGGTTAAGTGAGACTGGTCTAAAGTCCTACCAGGCTTATCCTAACCCTACACAGATCCTTTCATAACTTAGAAAAGAGATACTGAGTCTTCTTGTATCCCAGTGCTCCACTGTTTCTCGAGGTCTAGGAGAGGTAGATCTGCCTCTTCTGTTGTCTCGTTGCTCTCCCGAGATAGATGCAAAGAGGGAATCAACACCCTCTCCTCGAGACATAACGTATTTAACTGAAGAAGATAATTCTGGGCCGCAGAATTTGATTGAAAAGGGTCTGGCTTGATCGGAGGCAATATTATGAGTCCGAGTATGGCTCTTTCTTTGCTTTCGAAGGCTGGAGTCTACTGTCTCTTGTTGATTGATGGCCAGCAGTGGCTCGGCCGGCCATGAATTGATTTTTCCATCTACTGCGCTGTTCTTGAGACGCCACGACTGGAGTCCTCTACATCATCGCCAAGACACCACTTTGATTTTCAGCAGAGGAGGAGGGAGCTTGAAGCTCTCTTGGAGACTCTGAGAGACCTCTCGAACGGTTACTGGACTTGGAAGAGCGGTTACGACGGTCTGCAGTGCTGGGGACGATGAGGAAGTCCGGTATCGCTGACGAGTTGGGACGAAGTGAGCGCTTCAGAACGGCAGCTTTGATATTAACACCAGACGAAGAATAAGCAAACTTTTGCAACAAGACGTGAGAAATATTCCAAAGGTAAACCAGACTTTTACGTTAGGGAGGGATCAATTGATCGAAATCTCGAAAGGCACCGCAACAAGTGAGTAATCTGTTGGTCTCATTTTGCTTCACAGACACTGACATGTATCAGCGATTCAAGCCGATCAAATTGCCCAGCCATTATCTGTCTCGCTCTTCGAAATCCAACCCAGGCCCGAGGAGACACGAACGTATCCACCTCGCGATATTGCCAAGAAAGGATGTTCATCTGCCCCGGTCGATATCCAAACCTGTCACATTCTTCGATTATAACGCAAACGAGATACCTGCAAGGCTCCGGTACCCTTAGGCGGGTTACCTGAAGCATTGTGGGCTGGGTATCTCGACATCATTCGTCGGACGGAGGCCAAGACGACCTGCGCGAGCTCATAGATTTTGAGAAGCGTTTGCAGCCAAAATTTCACTCGAGCCGGACACAATACCGACCAATTATCAGACGAAGAAAGAGCCATTCGAGATGCAGCGAATCTATGGAAAGAGACCAGTTGTTGAAAACTGCTCTCAGTCTAGTCTCATACGTTGATCCAGATTCCAGACCTTGACAGGCCGCAACAGCCTCGTTGAACTCTTGAGATTCAAAACATCTCAACAGACTTGATATTCACGACTGGATACCCCATGGCTACTTCAACACTCTAGCCCGACCTTTCGGCAGTTCATCTGCAATTCCGATTCGCCATCTGGTTCTCTGATTCGTTCAAGCCGAAAGTGGAAGACCGGCAATGGCAGTTTCCCGTCACCAGTTGGACTATGGTTCTGAAAGTGTTTCAGGGAATTATGTCCAATGAGCAGCCTACAAACTTCCGGCGATGGCTCTTCCGTCACAGACCTGAGACGATTGTTCATCTAGACGTGTTAATGCCTGCGGACTGATTGACAGGTTGAGACGCCAACCGTCAACGCTCGGACAGGGCATGCACCAGACCCCTGTCGATCGAAGGAGCATAAACCCAACCTTAACTTGTTGCAGACAGAACTCTCCAGTTCAAAGTCGAGATCTGAAACTCAGCCTTGGGCTTCATCGGATGTCGACTATAGTTTCACCGGCTCATCCTGAGAGGCTTGCCGTCCCGTAGCTCTGACACTTTGACCCCTGCAGGACCTGAGCGGATGGAAAAGAGCCCAGCTTGGTGTTGCAACTTCCGGGGACATGTTGCATTCTGCCACGCCAGATCGATATTGTGAGACGTTGTATTACGCTTGATTTTGTACGGCACCATCATAGGGCTAGCTCCGGCCTCTGGTGTTGCCGGTGACGAGGAGCCTTTGATGGCGGGTTTGACATCTCTCGGCCTGCTTGCACGGCTCTGGGGATGAAATGCATCCGATCAAGAAACAACGTTGAATCTCAGCTGACAATTTTTGTGAGTGGAAAAGTTTATCTATAAAGATGGGGGAGAACTCCCGCTGAAATCATTCGATTCTTCATCTCACAATCATCATCCAGTCCATCCTTCCAAACACCAGTCATGACTCGTTTCCTAAAGAGGTGAGTCTTGAGCACTATTCCCGACTACAAATACCAAGTTTACTAACATTGAGCTCTCTAGCTGTGCTCTTGTCGGTTTTCGTTCCTTCCACCGTTTCGCCTCTAGAGCTGTGCTCACAACATTCATATACCCATTTGATATTTACTGTCCAACTTCAACACTCACTTCCTCAACAACAACCACCAACCAGAACAACCCTCTCAATCTTTTCAAGATGAAGTTCTCAGCTTTCTTTGTTATCGATTCTGCTGCGTCCGCTGCTGCCGCCCCCGGTGTTGCCACCTTCTCCCAAGAGCGCGCTGCTCTCAACGAGAGTGCCCCCAGCCAGGGCCGCGAGGACGGCGGCCGTGCTGATCTCCGCGAGCCTGCACGAGAGGAGGGCCGTGGAGGCGAGCGCGAGGATGACCGAGAGGACCGTGCTGGCCGTGGTCGCCAGGATGATCGTCTCAACCGCGGCGGCCTTGCCTTTAGCCAAGTTGATCTCAACTACCTCCTCCACGCCAACCAGCTCAACCTCGGCAAGCTCCAGGTCCCCAGCCAGCGAAACAACTTCAACGTCGTCGTCTCCCAAGATCTCTTCGCCTCTCGGGACTTCAGCCTCCAGTCTCTTCTCCAGCTCCAGCAGCTCTCCACCATGCTTGCTATTGCTGAGACTGGTATCTTTGACCAGTTTGAGCTATCTCGATTGGACCTTGGCAATCTGAACCTTGGACTCATCAACGGCATTGCTGGTCTCAACTTGGCTCAATTCATCGATGCTGCTCTGAAGCCCCAGATCACTGTTGGTCCGTTATATAGATAAGGCTATATAAGCT
>VYWZ01000771.1:0-14245 GCA_008711595.1 Fusarium xyrophilum | reverse complement strand
TCGGAGTATTCTGCCTATAAGCATTTTATAAGTATAAAGTCCAAGTAGCAAGATAACTAAAAGAACGCTTATAGGCAGAATACTCCGAAGCTGGTATTAAGAACAAGAAGCACTCGATATAGTCTGGCCAATTGTATCTTGACCTCAATCGCTTGCATACTGGGTTTTGTTATACTCTTAGAAGAGTATCACCTATCTCTCATGCTGTCCTTCGGTATAGAATATCTATAATCCCTCAATAGAATGAATAACAGATCGACAGGCTACTCTTCAGCCCCAAGCATCAAATCGCAGTATGCACACTTGCATAATCTCCTGCTCACAGCGAAGGCTCGTCACACGGCAATTGGGAACATTGTGGACTTTGCAATATATTCAAGACTGCGAGAGTTCATGTTACACGTACAATCTCCTTCTGCTACTCCAATCATCATCCTCCGTCTTCTTCTCTTCTATTCTAATCTTTCTCTTCTTCCTTCGACGTGGTCGCCAAACCCCTGACTCTCAGAACGCCTTAAAATCCGCGCAGTCCCGGGTCGTCAGGTATGTATATTCGAGGGTATGGTGGATGTGTCTCTTTTCAGAATGTGTGTGTTGTGTCCAATCGACTCCCGTTCTACATATTGGGAAAAGACAAAGGAAATGATAAGAATGGGTTGATTTCGCATGGTTTGTTTTTGAGAGGGGGGTATCGCAAAGGATGCTTCATTTAAACAGTCTCGAGCTTGTCGAGGATGGCCTTGGTGAACTCGTGGGTGGTGGAGGAGCCGCCCATGTCGGGGGTGCGGATCTTGCTGTGGGATCGTTAGCATTGTGATCAAGGTCCAATGAGTGGTGTAGAACTTACCCCTCGGCGATAACAGCGTAGGTGGCCTTGGAGATGCGGTTAGCATGCTCATCGAGGCCGAGGTGTCGCAGCAGCATGCTGCCGGACAGGAGCATAGCAGTGGGGTTGGCCTGGTCCTTGCCCTTGATGTCAAGACCGACGTGACGGCAACCAGGCTCGAAGACAGCGACCTCACGGCCCATGTTGCAGCCAGGGACGATACCAGGGCCACCAACAAGAGCAGCACCAATGTTGGACAGGATACCACCGTAAAGGTTAGGCATGACCATGACGTCGAACTGCTGAGGTCGAGAAACAGCCTGCATGGAGGCGTTGTCGACAATCATGTCGTTGACCTCGAGGGTAGGGTAGTCCTTGGCGACCTGGTGGAAGGTGCTGCGGAAAAGACCATCGGCAAGCTTCATGATGTTGGCCTTGTGGATGCAGGTAACCTTGGATCGGCCGTTGGCGAGAGCGAAAGAGAAGGCGAACTTGGCGATACGCTCGGACTTGGCGCGGGTGATGATCTTGAGGGACTCGACGACACCGTCGACGCTCTGGTGCTCGAGACCAGAGTACTCACCCTCGGTGTTCTCTCGGATGATGCACAGGTCGACGTCCTTGTGGCGGGTCTCGTAGCCGGGGATGTTCTTGATCAAGCTGATGCTGGCGTAGATGTCGAGCTCCTGCCGCATGGCGACGTTGAAGCTCTGGTGGCCGGATCGGCTGATGGGGGTGTGCAGGATACCCTTGAGACCGAGCTTGTTGCGCTTAAGAGAAGCGACAGACTCGCGGAAAGCATCCTCGGTTCGGCCGGCGCCCTCGAGACCCGAGACCTCGATCTGCTCCCACTCAACGGGGACGTTGTCGGCCTTGAAGACGGTCTTGACAGACTCGGCAACCTCGGTACCGATACCGTCACCGGGGATGAGGGTGACGGTGTACTTGCCGCCGAACTTGGCGGGCTTGAAGATGTCGGACTGGACGGTGGCGAAAGATCGGGCGAGCTGGGGTTGTTGCTTGGCGATGCCGCGCAGCAGCTGAGAAAGAATTGTTAGCAACAAGATCAATTGAGTAGTTCAAGGCTGCCTATGATCAATCTAAGCCATTTGCGCGATGTGGTGTTTGTCCCGCAGTAGTGTCCCGCCACACAAAACTCCAACTCTCATGACATGATGATGCACATCCTCACACACAACCACAAAAGCCCATTGCCTGTAGACATTCCCCCCCTCGTGTACCACAAACACCACAAAGGATCATCATGACACAGAACCAAGACAAAAGCAGCAACACCAACAAAAAGACGTACCTGGGCCGATCGAAGAGATCCTCGAGACAACATGATGACAAGTGGGGGGGTATCTAAAAGGTAGAAAGGAGAGCTTTCGCGGGGGCGAGAGATATATAAGAAACCGAGGCACCGCACACGAGGAGGAGAGAGGAAGAAGAAGAAGAAGAAAAGAGGAACAAGATTTGTTTTTTTTACAAGTTGAGGTTGGAGAAGGGTACGAGTGCAAATCGCGCAAGCCTGTTTCCGTTCCCGCCGGGTAGCTCTGTCAAGACCAGTTGCAAGGTTCCCCCTTCTGAATTATGGTGTCGCATTGGCCCGAGCCTCTAATTTTTTTTTCATCACTGTTTTTCATTCGGCCGCCGATCGGAAAACGCGATTGTTCCGAGCTTGTCAGTGGTTCGAGTGGAGCATCCTGAGGGAGGGAGGCGCAAGAAAACATGCTTCAGGTGATGAAAGTATTTAGACAGCTCTGGTCTGAATCTAGGGGCTTCTTTACTGAGTTTATTTTGACATCCTTTTTGATAAGTCTCAGGCTTTTTGCTCCCTGCAGGTTGCATCGAAGCTTGTGGGTAGTTTGTCCGGCGCGGATCCAGCCCCAGAGACTCTGCAAATCCCCAAAACAGTTCCTAAACGTACTATCAACCGTTATATCCGCCAGATACGCCGAAGACTGCACCGGCGCCGCAACACTCGCCTCTGCGACATCAGCAACCACCGCGTCACTAAGCCTATCAAGCAAATCCGAACGATTCCTCGCCAAGTCCCATCTCTCCGACACAGCTACCGACACTTTCGAACAAGCTCTCGTGTCGTTTACTACTTGGACTATTCACAGCTGCGTCGTTCAAACACGGCGATGGTCGGAAGAGCATGAGCATACCGTTATGGTATAAGAGTCTATACCACTCCTCAGAACGGAAACTCGAACCACTGGCCGGGGGAGCAGCTGTGTCGCTTTTGACAAAAGGGGCAGACTTGCTGTTTCGGTATGCCACTCTTGTAACTCCCTCGCTCGAGCTGTTCGCATTTCTTCGTAGCTTGTGTTGTTCCAGAGGAGGATTGAGGATTTGCAAGTGTCGTGGTGGATGACTCCTCAGATTGTAACGTCTCACAGGCGACGCCGAGGGTGTCATTGTCAACAGAAAAGCTGGAACAATGAAGAACTTATTTGCTCTGGACGGCAGAAGACTCTATGGCTTACGAAACTTGCGTAACCTTTATTAGGGCACGAGGTCTAAATCCTACGAGTGTATCACAGTCGTCAAAAAAGCCATATTCCAACAAAGTGTGCTGACAACAGAGCTACACTGCGCCCCGTCACTTCACGGACGTGATCAGCTGAACGAACGAAACGTAACTGAACCAAGGTTGCGCACACGAAAACGCTCTTCGTCTAGGGCGTCTCGTTACACATGTTGGTCTTGGGTTAGTGAGCTTCTGATCTCAGTCAACAGGCAGTGAAAATCTGAGAAGCCAGGACAAATGCCACAGGCAGCAAAAGTCTTAGCGGAGTTGGCCAGGTTCATCTCAACTTAGTCCAGAGTGAGAATGTCCCAGGTATCGAAATATTGTCGAATTGTCAAGGAAACTGTCGCTAGTCATGCGCAAGGTAGTCCAAACCCAACCAAAAGAACGCCCATCCTGCAAAAAAAGCAAAAGCCCGTATGCCGTGCATACCAATTGATCTTCCAAACGCCATCGCAAAGACATGCCAATCTTTGTTTATCCCCTCTGTAAATCGGCGACTATCGCGCAGCTGCATAACTGAAACACCCGACACCTCAGGTCGATTATGCATAACCGATCGACACCTGCAGTAGCTCATCCGCCTACCGTCCACAGTGGAATGCCTCCCTAGTGATTGGCCAGTATATCTCGGGGCGTCACCCCCATCGCCTGTCGGAGCGAAGGCGTCAACGAATCAGTCGAGTCCCTCCCCCGTCCCCAACTCTCATTCGCAGTCGCAGGCGAAGCCGTATTCATCTCCTTCTTGTCCTGCGATCGCTCATACGTCGGCGGTGGTGCTCGGGGCATATTTGCTGGTTTTTGCTTGATCGGCGCAATGCCATAGTCGTCGAGTTCTTGGAAATCCTTGGGGTCTTCGAGCTTGTCGAGGCGCTTGCGGCGGCGATGGAGGAAGCATAGCATGGCGATGACGCCAAGGGCTACAACGGCGCTGCGGAACGACGTCAGCCAAGACAACATGCGACAAATGGGGGTCTATAGATACCTGGCGATGAAGAGGATTAGCATGATCTCGCCTGTGCTAATATTGGGCTTTTCGCAGGTATCCGAGTATTGATCATCGCGACATGTTTCCTTGGCTTTTCGGGGGAGCACTCGCGTGAGACCCATCCCCTCAGCGCGAGACGCAAGGGCGCCCAAGTCCATGTCGAGAATCATTGATAAGAAAGTGAGCGAGTGAGTGTGTAGTAGAAGAAATTAAATTAACGATTCACTTTGTTTATTCTGAGCAAAATGAAAGGAACAATTCAAGAGCCAACTCGAGTCTGCTAAGGAGGGGAGCAAAGCCTAGGAAAAAAGAGGGAAGGGGGGTTTGTTGGCATCCAAGGGCAAGAGGCATTCATTAAAAGGCTAATGCGAATGACATGCTTCCGAGAGCTCCATGTTTCAGAAGCTCACCCCCCCTGGGGTCCCTGTACATCAGGGGTGCATCTCGTGAGCGATTTGATACGAGATCTAGACTGGTCTTGTCACATCATGTTACGTTACGTGTACCTGATCGACATTTCTATCAATAGTTTATGACTAACGTTGGGACCTACATATTCATGCATTCCCTCGACTTAGTATCTAATGCTTCACCTCTTCCATCAAAGCGCCGTGAAACTCGCCGCACAAACATCATAGACCAGAGAGAAAACTCAAGCTGAAACCGCCCATTCCAACATCTCAAACAACCGTAATATCAATATCAGTATCAATATCAATATCAATGACAATTTGCTTGCTTCTTCGATAATCAACGCGACCCCCTTATTGTGGGGGATGCCATCGTTAATTAAACCAAGTGGGCTGCGTAATCCCTGTCGGCAAAGCTTCCCGTTGCCGTTCGTTCCCCCAGATTAACAGTAAGGGACAAAATACGGAGTAACGTGACGGGGATAACGGCGATCACGCAACGGTTGAAGCAGAATGAATGGACCAGGAAGTTGATCGTGCTGGACGTTCAATTGTGAGCGATTAGCGGGTTATAGAACGTTGCCAAGCTTTGGGTGATGGAAGAGATGGGCGATTTGGACACAAGATTGGCATGGATGAGGCTGGGGAGGAAATCACATGGCGTTGAAGATTAACTGCGGGTTGTACGGATACTCTCTTAGATCCGGGAATATGAATGATCCGTCGATGATCTTTGCATTCCTGGAGACATTCCGTTCCCATCAATAGCATCTATGCCCTGTGGACTTTGATTGAGAGCGGATGCTTCTCATAGGACAGTCGGATTTACTCGATGAGCCGGGCAGCCGAGTACACGGCCCGAGAAGTTGATCGCCATTGCTGACGAGAGAACTGACAGCAGAGTTTGAGACACACAGCAGCCGTCGAGGATGTAAGTCATCGAAACATATCTTCATCATCATGTTATACCTCAATTGACCCCAAGATATCTTTGGTCATAGTACAATTGAAGTTCAGAGCAGTGTCTCACAAGGCGCAACCATACACAAATCAACTCTATCTCATAAACACCAAAGATCGCACATCGTAGCCTCGTACAGATCTCACCTCGGACTCGACTCGACTTGGACCCTGTAGTACCAACTTCCTGCTCTGGAACAACTTTCCACCGGTCCTCTCACAATGACATAATTCCTGCCAAGCTCTCGTCAGACCATGAAGCCATCTCCGCATCAACATCCTGAGGAAACACCTCATCAATCATTACCATGTCATACTCTCTAACCCAACAGCTTCTCGTCTCAGACAAGCAAGCTTACAAGCGAGCTACCCAGTCTGAATTCCTCAAGCTCGCAGGCCACGGAATGGCTTCAAAAGAGCTCCTCGGCCGCTGGCTTGCAAACGATCGTCTATACATCCACTGCTACTGCCGTGGTCTAGGTCGTCTTCTCAGCTTTCTCGAGTATCCTGACACCGTACAACCCAATGTTGATCCCGGAGCTACAACAGAGCTTCTAGACTGGATCGTCGCAGCTCTCGTCAACACCCGCCGAGAAGAAAAGTTCTTCATAAACATAGCATCCCAATACGGCATTAATGTCAATCTCGAGACTGGACAAGATGGCCGTGTTGCCTCGAGTGCCAAGCTAGAAGGCCTTCAACGCTGGGAAGCTCTCTACGCTTCTGTATCTCCCAACGAGAAGGAAGACCTTCCTTGGCTTGAAGCTGCGGTGATTTACTGGGGAACGGAAAAGTGTTACCTTGATGCTTGGTCGTGGGCTAAGGCGCAGCTCTCTGAGGATGATGGGAGTCATGATGCTGATGGTGGGGCTGTGAGGAAGGAGTTTATCAACAACTGGACCTGCAAGGAGTTTGTTGAGTTTGTGGATGAGCTTGGGAGGATTGTTGATGATGCTGTTAACAAGGTTGTCCAGGAGAAGGGTGAGGGTGTTAAGGAGAAGTTGTTCAAGAGGGTTGAGGGGAAGTGGCATGATGTTCTGGAGGCCGAGGAGGCATTCTGGCCACCGGCCTAAGATGAGTGTGCCTCAAGAAGCAAGACACTCTTGATGTAGGCACCAGAATATGAAGGCCTCATCTTCGTCAGTGAGCGCACTAAATGAACTTCAAAGGGTATCCGTATCAAGTTGAAAGGTCTAGAAAGAAATGTTTTCCCACCCAACGCCATACAATGCCAAACCAGCCCACAAGCCTAGAACTGTATCCGTCGCTTTCGTCCAGTGTACTTCGACGTCGCCTTGACAACCTTTCCCTTCCGCTCCATCTGCTCCTTCTTCTTGACGATCCACGCCTTACTACCCTTCGACATATTCGGAGCATGCGCTTTAATCTGCCTCCTCGCATCCTCAACATCCACACCCTCCATACCCTCAACAACACCAGTAATGTCGCCGCCCTTCTTCTGGACATCGCCGCCTCCGACGGTAAGCACGAGGTACAGCTTCTGGTTCTTGGTGCCCGGGTCGTCTTCCAGCATACCGGCGCCGAAGCCGGCTTTTACGGCGGCTTGGGTGATCATGTGGCGCTGCTCGTCGTTCTTGGGGTAGAATTGGCATACTGCGCGACCGCCGCGCTTGAGGGATGCGTATAGACCGTTGAAGAAGCGGGTCAAACGGCCGAATGGTGATGTATCGCTTGTTTCGGCGCTGCAGAGCCACTGGATAGCGGAGATGCTGATCGCTGCGTCGAAAGTACCAGCTCGGAAGGGTACGCCTTGGCCGATATCTGCTAGCATGAGATCACCCTCTACATCTCTCTGCAGCGCAATGTCCAGCATTGATGGTGAGACGTCCATTCCGATCCATGTGTGAGGGCCGCCTTCTTCGGGCTCGACTGAGGAGAGGATCTCGCCGGAGAGACCACTGCCGCAGCCGACGTCGAGAATGAGGGATGGAGACTTGAGATCGAGGAGTTCGAGGGCTCTTCGTGTCATGGAGGCCTGGATATTTTGAATTCGAGAGCTTGTTGTGTACTTGCGCGCTTCGGTATCGTCATAGTGGACGTCGGCGGCACTGTTTGTGTGAGCTTGAGGGGCGTGATGGCGGGCTTGTGGTGACATACAGGGTATCCTCAGGACGAGACATGGTGAAGACTATAAGTCAAGTGATTTTTGAGAATAGCACAAAATTTCCAACGTCGAAAAAGAACTTGTAAGAAATGTATGGGTCGTGAAGCCTGGAGCTGCACCTTATCGCCGATTTCCTGGTGTTGAGCAAAAACGACTTTTTTCGAGCGGTGACCCCCATCACCAGCGGAATCGGAGACTTTAATTTCCGACAGATGGATCTACTGATTGGTACAGAGTAGATAAAACCGTGTCCAAAACACCCTCCTTTTCAACCTCGTGCAGACAACGATCTCCCCTCCTCCCAACATGTGAGCTCCAACTCAAACCATTGCTTGCGCCAAAACACAACGCAACGCAAAAATATGTGGATTCTACCTCTTGTCGGTTACATAGGAACCCTCCTGGGTTTCTGCTTCTTGACCTTTGCTATCGCCTCGGGTCTCTACTACCTCTCCGAGCTCGTCGAGGAGCACAGCGTTGTCGCGAAGCGGTTCCTGACGCGTCTTATCTATAGCGTCATTGGCATTCAGACGGTTCTATGGCTGGTTGATGGTCTGCCCTTCTGGGCTACTTTCTTGACGATCGTGTCGCATGTTGTGTACATGGGGAATATGAGACGCTTTCCTTTTGTGAAGCTGTCGGATCCGTTGTTCCTGGCATCGTGTGGTATGTTGCCTCTGCGGGGTGGGCGAATTGGGATTCTTGCTGACGAGATGTAGTTCTCGTTTTGGTCAATCATTATGTTTGGTTCCGTCATTTCTCTGATACGCAGTCGCGCGCTTACCAACGCACTTCGTACTACGACAATGCCGATGCTCCCAGCTTCGCGCAAATCGCGTCGTATTTCGGTCTCTGTGTTTGGCTTGTGCCGTTCGCGTTGTTCGTTAGTCTATCTGCTGGCGACAATGTTCTACCGACGATGGGTACCGAGCCTGTTCAAGGGTTTGGTGGAAGAGGCAAGCCTCAGGGCATGATCAAGGCTCTGGTTGACCAGATTCGCGGGACGATCGGTCAAATTTTTGGGACCACTTCACCTGGACTCGCTCGACCTTAGAAGGTCGCGCGGACTGGATTGCTGTGATCATTGAGTGCGGACGAGGATGTAGGATGGACGAACCGAAATGTTCGTTCGATTCAAATGGACACATTTATGCTGAGTAAGTCATTATTTTATTACAATCACAACACCACCCCGTCCTAAGTGATGACCTACAAACTTCACGCTAGATTGTATTTGACAAGAATTCTTGTATGATTCCATTATAAGTTTCCTGATACCCACCGACACATCTTGTTCTGTCTACATGTTCTTGTTTTATCAGAGTACTAACCAAACTAAACAGGGTTATTATCATCCTTCCCCACAGAGAGGTTGATGTGCATGTATATCCCGAGCTTCACCATGTTGGACTAGCAAGCTCTTAATCGCCCACCCTAATACAGAGACCTTGGTCTGCATTCAACCATCCATCTTATGTATCTCTTAGACTGTCATTCGGGTTCCGGAGAATGCGTGACCACGTCGACTACTGCGTTGAGGGCTTCGAGCAGGACGATGATTGGCGAAGTAATGTGGTCTAGGGGGTCGACTTGACGCTTGACTATGAACATGGATCATGTCAGTGATGTCTATGCTCGGACAGAGGGGGACATCAACGATACCTCAGCATCGGAACACATGTTCAAGACAGGAGTCTACTTGGCACTGCCCTGAGTAGCGGGGTTGAGTGAAGCGTTGGTGTTTGGGCTGGGCTCAGATGTGTTACTGCTAGACACTACAATCGAATCAAGGTTATGCCACGGCATATCCTTATGATCCTCTTGCAGCCATTTGCTCACCAGTTCTTTGTACGTAGTGCTCTGATGTGCAACGGTGGATGGAGGGTTCCCTCCACGAGGGACTTGAATGTAGTGGGGGCTTGACATGATGAAGGTGTTGATGATGTGTGACAGGATGTATAGTAGGATGTGCTTGGTAGAACCGCTGAGTACCGGACATGATGACTCGGGGGTTATCGTTATTTATGTTAGGAAGTCATCTGGGGACAAGAGGACTCTACTGAAGGTTAGCTTCACCCAACAGAGAGTGCCTGCCTGAGAACCGACCGCTCAATGTGCCTTGCGGCGACAGCTGAAGACGTGAGACTAAGTGCTCTTCCCTTCCTAGTGCTAATAAAGACATCCGCGTTCACAGGCCCTGCCTGCCTCTAAAGTTCGGCCAGACCATGGCCAATTAGGTTCTCCGCCGCAGTGACACAAGTGACACAGGTGACAGCTCATGCATGCCCCGAGGTCCACCTTTGCTTCCACGTTTTTATCTCCATGGTGATTTCCGGTTGGCAGCTGAATTTTTTGGTTATTCGAGGCCTCTCAGGACAGTGGTGACGTGCTTGTGTCCTGCAGATATAATGCTACTCGTGGATCAGACTAACGGAGCCCTACGATAAAAAAGCAGCCCCAATTGGAACCATACACGTGGACCAGATGGATTAATTCGAACCCTGCCCAATTTATTCTCCTCGTGAAACTCAAGGTCCCAATTCGGAAAAAAAATCAGCGCCATCTCGCTCAAGCCAGACTGGTTTATCGCGGACGAGCCAGAATGTGGTGGGAAGATACCTTTAGGCGTAGCGCAATCCGCAACTACTCGAAAGCGCTTCCAATCGTGGGTTGTCTATGCTTTTTTGTTGTATCAATCGAAACGATCGTCATATTCTACACCTCGAACCTTTCCGCCGGCGGCAGCTTTACCGCTCTCTATGGTGTAGTTAGTTACTATTGACACGCTCATGCACAACCCGTTAAGGCGGCCGGTGGATCGTCAGCCATGAACTCTTGGTGCGCAATGAGGGCTGCCAAGCTTTGAGCTAATCAAGTCTTATTGTGGCGAAGGCTGAAAGGCCCGGGCCATGCGGGTGATGCTCATGCAGCATTTATATCTCGACCCGTTAGCTCGAGCCGGGGGTGCTACTAAACAAGCTTAATACACAAGTCAAAGCTTCGAAGATGGGATCATGGGACGAAGAGAAACACGCCCGGCATTTGTGGACATTTGCGATAGGTGACAGCAAGTGAAAAAAGAAGAGGTAATATCGTACTCTATAGAACTGCCATCCAGTCATTCCGAGATGAAGTTGAATATTGGAACTGTAAATGGGACTTAGTCAGCAGTGGCCATCCATCCACCTCATGATCCAGGGCATGGCGAACCATCGTGGCGTTGAATTCAGCGTGGTTTTCAAGGCGCTGCGGAACAAGGGTAAATAAACCCCTGGAATATGTCACATGCGAGCAGCGGTACCTTACTCCGTACTCCGTTCATAGCCTTTTGCGGAAATCTCTTGAAGAGTGGGGCTTCCGTCAGCTCAGATCCACAGCACCTAGAACTTTGCCAGAAGCAACGCTAGGCAACTCATCACCCACACCCGTCGGCCGTTGTGAGCTCATCCAGACACTTGAATCTGTCTGTTAGTAACAAAGCATGCCAAGTCAACATCTGGAAATCGACTGTGTGAGGTCTTGAAATGGACAAGTGACCCTGTATCGAGGGCGTTATCATTTTCAACACTTACTTCTTTCTTTGGACTGGACACTCTCATTTTTGCCTCATTTTGCCTCATTTTGCCTCATTTTTGTTTGCCTCACAACAACAATACCGTAGGGTCCGACCTTTCCGATGTTCCGTATTCTGATCCCACTTGGAATCATTCCGCATCCACGTACTCTCTTTTCTCTCTCTCTCTCTCTCTCAAAAGCTCCTAGCCTCCCTCTACCGTGACCAAGTTCGTTGTTCGACGACTGTTGCATCTGAATATATGACTCTGAGTACCAACTGGATTACTTTCCAAGAGATCCCCAACACCATCGCTGCGTTGTCTACACTCTATTTCACCTCATATGCATACGGCGCCGGGTCAGATTAACAGCTTCAGTATATGTTTAATCTTCTTTGTTGCATAGCTCGCGTGACTGCCGATGAAGAGATCGTCGATGTTAAAGGACAGCTTGCGATGGAGAAGGAGAACAGCCTCGGGCTCGATCATATCCCTACAGAGGCTAATGAACGACCAAACTTTGACTTTATTCGCCGCTACCCGAACAAAATCTCGGAAGATCAGTAGCTCGAAGGTGTCTAACTAGGGACAGTTCGAAGCTATTACATAGCTGGGCTACGGGGGGCTCTTCAAACGCTGGCGATATGCGATATGTAGTATGCATCATGATGAATAATGATATATTAGCTCAAAGCGCCCAAAGACCTCCCTCCCCCGCATCATTGATTACTCCAGGTCATCATATAGGTGGAAGCCAAGCCCGAGGCCGAGTCCACGATCCACACCACGAGGCATTCCGCATTGCGGTCTTTGCTGAAATCGATCTGCAGTGTTGTTGCTTGGGCCGAAACATGGCAAGATGCTTGGCAAGGCGACGAAAGAAGACTATGATACTGCTAGGGTACTGTACTACATACTTGCCGCGTGCAAATATACTCCTGAGATGCAGAAAAGTAACGGGGTCCTTTGTCAATATCTGCATGGGGGGTGGGATGCGGCTCAGCCTGCGATTGGTTGAAAACACAGGTTGTCGGCCATGAATGGCTAGTGGGATATTGTCCAGTCTTAGATCCACTTCTCAAGACTGGGAGCAACAAAGATTCTTCCCAGGATAGACGCTTGGGCATGATCCTAGTTCTTGAGCTTGAGTGAGTAAGTGTCCAGGAGGCATGCAATGATTCCGAGCTTCGGAATCAGTCACTTTGGGGTAAAGGAAAACGCTGCCATGCCCCAACTTTCGCGTTCGGATCCTACCTGTACTCGGCACAACGCCCGCCATCTTTGGTCTTACAGCGGCAAACCATGTTATCCTGCCTCCTTACTAGAAGGCAGTAGAGATGATTTGGCGAATTGAGGGGTTCTGCCACAAACACTAGACGAGCACTAAAGATAGAGCCTTGGGCCTCGAGTTTATCCTGTGGTTCCAAATGGCAACATGAACAGTTCACCAGGGGGTTCTTGTGTGGAAAGGGCATAACACAATGTCACGACAACAATCTGACGCATGAAACTGGCTCCATTGGACCCATCAATAACTTGTACTCATCATTCGCGGGTCTTTGAGTTCCCTACATCCCATCCCTTGACGCAGACCATCATCATTCCATCCTCACTTCTCCTTAGGTGGTGTCGCACTCTCCTTGTCCTTCTCTCTATGCCTCTCCCTACTCCAGAACTTCTTATCAACCTTGTCATCGGGCGCAACATTCCCCCGATCATGCTTCTTATCAAATTCCTTGTTGTGCTCCTCAACCTCCTTCTTCTGCTCCTCCGTCAACTCATCAGTCTGGTTACCCGGGATACTATGGTTCGACACTTTAGGCTGAGGTGGTGCATTCTTAGAGCTTGCGTCGAGTGGTTCTCCGCCGCCTGTACGCCCCTTGGCTTCGCCCTCTGCGAGACCGTCGATGAAACTCCCGTTGCTGTCTTTGACTTGGTCTTGATGAAGAATGCGGGCGGCGTGGAAGGGACGGATGGTGATGCGCGGGGCGAGACGGGTTGTTGGGCGGAGAGTGGTTAGGAAGCGCATTTTGACGATTGGTAAATTTGTTACTTTATTGTGAGGGCAGTTTGGTTTGGTTGTTGATGGTTTGTTTATTACAAGTTGAGCTCGGGAGCTTGAGATGAGCTTAGGTCAAGCTCCTCTACGATATGGTGACGTCAAGAAGAATGACATCACAACGCATTCCTTGAGGAACGAAAATCACGAGCCGCATTGAGCCGAGCACAAAGAGGATGGCGACATATTAATTGTGACACAGGATGAAAAAATGGCGTATCATCTAAAGAGGTACAACTGCATTGTTTGACGTCGCATCAACGCCGTGGTTCATTGATGCTCCACCAGCCCACATCGCCGGATTTTAACATCGCGACCTTGAGACCAAGAGAGAGTGATCCCGGCCATGACAATCTGCAGCACAAAATGCGATGAGCAAATAGTTATTTTCCTTTGCGATTATTGATAAGACTAGAAGTGATACATTTATTTGAAGAAGAGGCGATGTCGGGATGAAGAGGTTCCTGATGAAGACCCAATATATGTGTCACGAGTATTACTCTGAAGCTGTCCTAACACTCAAACTTTTTTTTTTATTATCTACTACGCCAACTATTTTTGTAACGCATAACCATGAAACACTATGTTGTACAAAGCGTAGATTAGTCACAACGAGCATTTCAGCGATGATTAAAAGAGCCTTGTTTTCTTCAATCTAAGGTGTGTGACGATTAGGTCCAACTATGTTAAACTAAGCCGCGCTTGGGTTTATTGCTAGCAGATTGCGTAGGGTATAAACTGAGCGTTATTGAAGTGTCATGTCTCTTAATAGTAGATCAATACG
>VYWZ01000769.1:0-27726 GCA_008711595.1 Fusarium xyrophilum | reverse complement strand
AGTTACTCTGTACTCTGTACTCTCTACATCTTCTTGTCAGCCAAACCTGAGGTCTCCAGTCTGACTGACTGACTTTCTTTCAGTGGGAGACTACGGTAAAAAAGAGCCGAAATCGCGCCCAGCCCAGGCCTCTCAGCGGAGTTGCATGCCTGAAATAGTGCTTCTCCACTGTTACCCTTTGGGGTGATTGGTTGGATTCTGGGTTTCTCCGTCATTGCAATTTCCGATGCGTGCGACTCCTCTCCTGTTCTCATGTTGCTCACCAGCAGAGAAACCTCATGATCATGATAGAGATTTTGTCAGAAGACGGCAGGTCAATTGTGTCCTACTACTCTGTAGAGTGTTATCCCCTGCCAAGAACAAGACTCACCTGTATCTTACCCTTTTGCAAGCTGCAACTTTGACACTCTGGTATGTGATTTACTTTACTGTCCCTTATTATTCACCTCGACACCATCTTCCCGATATGAATACAGTAGTACAACTTTAAATGCGCTCAAATACGAGAAATTCCCTCCATCCGACAGCCATCCGACAGCCATGACGACGACTTTACTACTAGTAAGCTATAGCACACGGATCAACTGTCAGCTCTGCCTCTAGTAACTCTAGCACTTATTTGCAGTCAATGCTTGTTGACAGTCAAAAGCCATGTTATGGTGGCTGTCAGAATTAGCTTCCTCGACTAGCTGCACCGTATTTTACCCGTCACGTTGCTGATTGATGAACTACACCAAAGCCATTTCCAAGATATTGCCTAGACTGAGGTATCTTGGAACCTCATTTCAGGGCATGCCATTCCTGCTGAGAATATTGTGTTTTAATTCACCGCTAGACTTGACCATTCTATCATTATTCACTGCTATAAAATAAATATCAATGTCATCTCTAAACCTGAAATCTCTGTTCCTGACCATTCCCGACTTACAATGAACCATCCCATGACGTGCATTTACCTATAATTTCACCCAAGTCATGCATGTGGTCGCTAGCTCACTATTGCTCCCATCAGAGCATCTAGAAACATGGCAAACTGCTCAACACCTTCATCTAGCGTGCCAGGAGTCTGGAATTTTACGTGACAGTTCCTCCCCGTCAAAGGAGGGTCTCTATCTGTAACCTGTAACATATCAAAGTGGATGAATAAAGTAGAACAATTGTCTCGGATCAATATCTTGGTCCACATTCTGATATCCTCAACATTCAATCACTATCTCAAACGTCTCCATCTTCCTCTGGCATTTGACCCAACAGTAAGATATGGCACCATGAGACGCTAATCGTCACTACCAAAAGCCCCAGACTTCAGTCGATCGTGTTCTCCAACCTGGCTTCATCGGGCCTTTTTACTTGCATTTGTAGTCTGTGGCCGTTGTGTAGATCACTTCTAGACGTTTTTGTTTTTCCCCTTGTCAGCTGGCTGATCCTCCCTCCTTTTCATCATCAGAAATCTCCAACTCGGCCTCCGCCTTTTGTCCTTCTCTCTCGGGTCGTCCTCCCGCTGCCGCAACAGCAGCATCGTTGAAGTAGCCTGCACGGGGTGGTTCCTTCAAGTGACGCTTCAACATGACTGATTGACCTGATGTTTCTTGAGTGTTGCCTCCTCCGCCGAATGTGGTCGGCCTGTAAGTGCTTGCCGATTGATTCTGCGTAGATGAATTTCCACCAGATCCAGAAGCCTCACCGTCCAACGGTCGAGTGGCTTCTTCTTTCTTTCCAGGCCCCTTCTTTGCCTTATTGGCCTTCTTCGATTGATCAGACATGATGATAGGCAGATTCTGTGAAGACCGATGCCAGAGTATGTGAAGAGTGTTTCCAGATAATGAACCGTCGTCTCAAAACTTCACGATGAAAGTGTTCTCTGCGTAGACTAAAGTCCTTAACAAGTTCTTGGTGATCATATCCGACGGGAGAATGCCTGGCATTTATAATCCGAGAGAACAAGAGGCTCTCTTACTTATCCGTTTGTATTGCAGATGATGCAAACTCTCCTAATGAAACTCAAGCCTGACCTCTTATGACTCTAGTGGTAAAGCAGACTGCTTCATACTCTGTTTGTTGGCTCATTGCCAGACCGCAAAGTATGGTCACTGGTTACACTGGGATGCTCTGGGATCAGGGTTGAAGTTATATCGTCGGTGATTCATCTGGAAATCGAGCACTCAGGGGACATCTGATGCTCACGCACGCTACTGCATGTGTGTTCTATTCAGGATAGTATGGTCTGGCTGGAATAACACGCACTCACTTTTGTCTGATTGCTTGGTGAATCAGTGAGAAGAGGGTTTGTAATGCGATGCATCATGAGACGAGAACACCATGTCTCTTTGCTGTGAAGATAGCTCTGAATCTACCTTCTTACGCATTCACCGGGCTACCGTACCGCATATCCACAAACTTTCAGATGTAATCATTGTTCAGTCCCTTCTGTGCTCACAAGAGTAAACGCAGATGATGATGCCTGTCATCCATTTCGGACAATAATACATGAAGCTAGGGACAGTGACGGATGAGATATCGGCCAGCTTATCCATATATCTCAAGACTCGAAGTCCCGCTCGGTGATTCTCATGCGGCTACCCGTTGTCTTTATGCGTAAAGCCGTTTCGACTCTGGTCTCCAATCAACCACAACCACCAACTCTCTCAGCCTGCTGCATCTCTCGCATCTTACGCAAATGCGTTCCACCAGGTGAAGCAGTCATCGATACCGTGAGCACGGGTGATTGCAGACTGAATCAGCTATAGAGCATGAGTAGTTTCCCAGAATGTTTTGTAGGTAAGCAAAAAGAGGCCAGAGACACACCTATCCTTGAATTGTTCTAGTCGAGCTATTGATTTGTATGTTACACAAAAGGCATGTGAGCCTATGAGCGTAGCAAACAGGGACGGCAGATACGATGGCAAACTCACGGGGTGAGGTGTTGATGCGGGCATCCTGGATAATATGCGTATCGGCATGAATCAATGTCGATACCCGTCTAATCAATGCATAAGCAGGAATTTGAGGCATGCCGGTATCATACGCTCGTAGATGGTTTTGCTACAGATGCACAACATTAGCTTACTTCGATATCAAGTTGTTGACAAAATAGCGCCGAGAACCCTATGAACAATCGACATGAGGTATCCTGCTATCCGAATACTCGCTGGAGTCATTCAACAGTTGATCAGATTCCGTTTGTGGGCTTCCTTATTATGAAATCTCATGTTTCCTGGGCCAAAAGGACATTAGCTAATCTCACAAACAACTTCGTAGACAAGTGAATCGTGATAAGAAATAAACCGCATAGTCTAAATTTTGTAAACGTGAGATGGTACCTTAGATGAATCACTTTTCGTTCTTGTTTGTAGGTCCTTCCACTGACACTGCAAAACCTCTAACTTCAACTTGTTTGATGCTCCTAGCACAATCTAAAAGACATTACCCTTGGTCTGCTGTCTGTCGATCGGTTTGTTACGCCAGACAATGACACAGATACAGATCAAAGGCAAGAAAGCGCATCCGGTAACAACCATCTCGCGCTGTACGACTCCGTAGGCGTGAACAACGGCATCTCGGATAGGAGTGCCAATAGGGTCGGCCATCTGCAGCTTCATGTCGCCATAGAGGGCAGCGGTTTGGTTCTTGGCATCATGGGGGAGAGCCTTGTACATCTCTCTGGTAGATCATTAGTCCACAGGGCTCCAGAGATGCCGAAACTGATAGCATGGCCAATGAACCCGAATATAGAGTAAAGTGCAAGCACAACAGCAATCTCCTGGTGGGGAACCTGAGTCATGAAGGCAAGAGGCCCGGTCATGGCCCAGATACCACCGCACACACCATGGAAGACCTGGCACATGACAAGGTAACCGATGTCGTTTCCAGGCTGTCGGAAGTGAATGAGAAGTGCAGTGCCGAGGACACACCAAGGGATGCTGAAGACTGCAGGCCAGTAGTATCGTCCATACCAGCGGAGGAAACTGTATACCATGTTAGCAGAATGGTGAGATTGGCTGACAGTGGCGCAACTTACAGTCCGATGAAGGGCGCCAGGATAGTTGAGGTCACAGAAAATGCGTTCAGAGTGTATCCAGCGGTGGCGATGCTGAGACCATGGACGACCTGGAGGTATGAGTTCTAATAAGTGTCCCAAGCAAAGACGGACATGTTGAGAAAAGCGCTTGAAAGACAAGCACCTAGGATGTTTCGGTCTTTGAGGAACTTAGAAGGCACGTAAGGCACCTTAGCATATCACTTCTCCCGGGCAGCAAATCCAGCCAGGTAAACAACGCCGACGACAAGCATTGCGATGATATAGTCAGTCTTCCAGCCGTTGGGAGCGCGAGTGGCAATGTTGGGAGGGGTCAGGATAAGAGAGAAGCCAGGAATGGTGAGGATCATGCCAACAATGTCAAATTCGACAACGTAGTACTTGGTCGAGTCCAGATACTGCGCTGACTCTTCTCAGGCAGGTATCCGAGTTTCTTGGCCTTGCTTTCATGGTACATGAAAATGGCAGACACCGGAACAGAGAAGAAGACAAGAATAATACCAAAAAATCCGAAAGCCCAACGATAAGTTGAGTGCTTGAAAAACAACTCGGCAATCTTAGGTCCACCGAAAGTGGAAGCAAGTCGGGGGCTCATGTAAAGGCCGAGCATGAATCATTCGGTTGCGGAGAGAAGTCATATCTGAGAGAACGACATCGATAATATAGCTTAGACCAACGTGGCCAACCCAATAGAAAGTATGACCAGCAGCATAAGTCTCAACATTCTTACAGCAGGCCTTCATAATGATCCCGATGATAATTATCAGAATCATCAGCAGGAACCCCTCGTTTCGGCCGCGGATATCGATGATCTTGGCGATGGCGAGCTTGCTAACACCCGCAATGATGGATCCGAAGATACTGGTTATGGCAAGCAGGCCGTGCTGGCTGAACGAAGATGTGACATATGGCACCAAACTGGAGTGAACAGCCTGAAGGAGAGTATCGACGAAGTTGACCAAGTAGAGGCTGTATTAATGTTAGCTGGTTCACAATGGCTCATAAACAGGAGCATTAGAGAGCATACAAGACGAAGACAGCCCACATCATACCAGGAGAACAGACTTTGGTGATGACTTCGACACGCTTTGCACTATCCTGTTTGATCTCAGAGCCATTATCGGAATCATGTTCCTTTTCCTTGTCGGGGAAATCATTGATGGCATGGTTCTCAGGATGTATCTGCTTCTCGAAGTCGCCCTGGACTTGGGCTGGGCTAGTGGAAGCGGCCATGTTTTCTCGATGAGATCTTCGAGGTCCAATGATGGTCAGCGAGCGGGAAGTAGAGTTGTAAAGAAGGTTAAAAAGTGCCACGAGTGGGTTACACTTGGCTGAGGCCCTTCGTACTTAAGGTAGTGGCATGAAGGAGCATAAATGCAACACAGAGACGTGATTAAGGCCGCGGATTTATAGATAGCGTTACATTCTCCAGAAATATTTGCGACATCCCGTCTCGTCTCTTCCTCATGAGTGGCAAGACAGTGGGATGGGTTGTCCATCTTCTGGGTCCCGTAGGGACTAGTCTTGCACCAGACATGTTCAGTAGAGCTACCAGTGCCTTGTTCCGGAAGTCGGACTAATGTCAAGCTCCTATACAGAGGAAAAGTGCGCGGAGAAGGGCTAAGAAGGGTCGTAGATTCATGGTTCCTGTATTCCAGTGGATGATTCTGAGTGGAGTTTCTGCGGTAAGACGGATGAGAACCCTTGAGCATCGGAGAGAACTCTAGTGTTAGGAAATAATGCTCTGTTCTCATTGGAAGAAGCTTGAAGGATTCATGTTGGTAGAAGATCACTTCCGCAACTGGTCTAATACCGATCCCTGGCCGCTGCAGAGGCTCTTTTGCGATTCAGGGATGCTCACCCAAGCTAGCCAACCAAGTTGCTTTTATCTGATCATCAGATAAGACGATAAAGGAGGGTTTAGTGGAGAGCCCCATCGCCTAATCCAAGCCGGTACAAAGGATCCCAGCATAATGAGTTCATGACCGATGCCGTCGGGTGAACTCTCATAGTCCGGTTCTCGACAAGAGTTGCTAGAATTGATATGGATCTCTCCCAAGCACGAATCAGAAACCTGATGACCCATAATTGATCAAATCTGTTGTTCTCGAGTGTGGTTTAGCTGCAAGTATACAGGGTTTAGCCCTCGTATGATCAATTCTTGAACAGTTCACTTGGCAATTGTCGTGAGACTAGTTGAGGTATCCTGTCACTTATCCGTTTACTTCCGGCCCCAAGAACAAATTCTTTGATCAAGCAACCGACGAACTAGCAGAGTTTTACTTACCCAGTTGAGGCCGTGCTGGTTTTAAGTTGCGGCGCTTCAGCCCGCCCTGGCGGCTCTTAGCCACCAGCGACTGATCATCCAGATAAGATAAGATCGTATGAAATAAGGTTTCTCATGTTCGTTCATCGCAGTTCCTGTCGCTTAAGCAGCCCTTGTCCGCATTTCTCGTCGCATTTGTGTGTTCTGCGTTACTGCAAGCCGACGAGATAGTCTTTCTATGTATTTGTCAGAAAATCGTGGTGTTGAAAGGCGAAGCTGGTCGCTGTCCAAATAACGCCTCCTACCTCATCGCGAACTAGTTGGCAAAAGCGCGTTGTTTCCGGTGGACAGCATGAAACCATCGCCTCCAGCCGGTGCGGAGCTAAACTGAAGATCCTGGGCAGTTCCACATCGTTTTTCTGGAAATTCTTACTAGCACACGATATCTTATGCGGCCAAGAAGGATAGCAACGGAGTTTATCGACGTATTGGAGTCTTCGTGCAGTGGAAAGTGGAGGGTTTGAAGAAGAAGGATTCTGTTGCAGTGGAACCCTCGTTTAGCCAATGCTCTTTCTTGTCTCAAGGTCTTGCCTCGAAGATCGTTCGGGTAGGTGTGGGGGCCTTGACCGTAATCTTATCTCCATCTCCGCAACAGCGAAATACGCAGGATCGAAGTGACTCTTCCTCGGTCGGAGATGAATATCTTGGCTGATCAGAAAGCCACCAACAATGGTTCGCCAGACAAAAAGATTAACTTAGCCTCTTCGTTTCAGCAGTAAGATAAGTAAGATAGAAGTCTTGTTTCCTAAAGGCAATAACTCGACCATTTTTCATCAGAGATTATATCTAACTTTGAAAACAACCCTACATAGACAATACCAGAACAAGCTCTATTGTCAGTATTTACTCGTGAACCTGTATAAGAGTTTGAGGTATACAGTAGTGAGAGTCTCTCTTGATTTGATTTCTATTAAGTACGTCGTTGGTTTCCAGGAATATCAAATGAAAGGTCATTATGGTAGCAAAGGATGGTATGCGTGCCAAACCTTCAATTCGCTCATCGCTGCAGGTAACTAGGGTCTCGGACTCTGGGACAGCATTTGCATAATAAAGACAGCCTAGTTTGAGTATACTGTTCACGTCGCCTTGCCAAATGGTATGGATGACAAAATTTCCTTATATTCCAATAACCTTTAGGATCTTACTTGATATGCAAAACCTTCAACAAGTGGGACTTGCTATCAAAAGTTTCCTTGGCCGGTTTTCTCTATAAAATGGGTTTAAACTTTCCATAAAAATCAGCGCAACGTCTCAAATGAGCCAGTGAACGATGTGATATTCAAAATGGCTTCAAATAAGCTTCGCGTACCATCGTATCGATAGAGTCCCTCCCCACAAATGGGCATCATATGCTTGGAGAAGCTAGGTACTGCAGAGTATATTTTTCTCCAAGGCAGCCCTCCAAACATTTAGATGATCTAGCGTTGGCAACGTGAAGGCTCTCTGCCCAACATAGTGAAGTAGTCAACAAAAAAGACTCAGCATGCTGCTTGCCATCATCACGGGTGGGGATAGAGGCTTCAGAGGATACGTGATTAAAACCATACCTAAATGGCAAGGGCCAAGGGGTATAGAACTTACTTGTTCTCTGACACCTTGAGCTTTTATCTGTTGCCAGAAACTTTCAATATTCATACATAAACTTCCAAATATTGTATGATATAAACTCAAAGCGACTGTCCAGACTGATACAAGTAATGGACTTTACTTTTCACCACCCGGCCGGTTTCTGTGCATATTGATCTATCCTGACTTCAACGATTTCAACCGATAGCTGGCACAAAGAAACAACAATCGATTTTACTAATTAATCAAAAATCCTTTGATTCAACGGCTCACAGAACGAACGAAATGGCCCCCTCTAAACAATTATTCACCCCTACTAATGGGAAGTGTCTTGACCCTCAGGAATTCTATGTCAGTCCCGGTGGCTACGCCAACCCGAATGCCAACGCCTTTGAAGAATATCATTCCAGTCTTGATTACACGAACTCGCCATCCTTCTTTGACAATGCTCTCTGCAGTCATGACGATTCGTCGGTTACGCAGGAGGACATTTTCGGTGCGAGGATCGTCCACCGGACTGAGACGGATATTGACTCGGAAGATAGTCGCCCCAATTGTCATGTTGAGGAGGACTCGAATCTCGATGGCCCAGAATCTTCGAACACAAATCCCACTCATCCTGCTGAACTCTTCGATCCTCTCGCACTTGTTGGCTCGCCTATTGATCCTAGACTTCTCTCCTCTAATGGTTCAGCGGACACTGAAACCCACATCAAACCTGACGCAACTGAGAGCGTGCTGTCGCAAACAGAATCCCTTACTGCCGACAGCAAAATCATGCAGGATCAGATCAAAGCCGATTTCGATGAGGAGATGCTTCAAGATGCCATGGCCATCCTCAAACTTCAAAATCTCCTTGTCCTAAGTAAGCAAGATCAAGCTCGCCTCAAGGACGTTCCTATCATGATGGACAAATGGGCAACACAGAAATTGGCGGATACTCTCTCGGCCCTAGAGGACCAGTCTACTGTTGACGGTATATACAAACTTCACCAACTTTTACTGTCTCTCATCAAAGACTACCTGACTAAGGCGACCGCTGATTTCCTTCCACGAGCATACCGAGATTTTCCTAGGGTGGACTTGGACTTGACTTATACCGAGCACCCAAGACCTGAGGGAAGGTTTGGCCTGGATCTTCTTGGCAAATCTGGACGAAAACTTCTTGTCTGGGCTTTCTTAAGACACGAGTTGATGAGCAAGGTTCGCCTTTACGTCGCGGTTATCGATCATTGCTATAGGCCTCCAGTCGAACTGAATCGACGAGGAGGTCATAAGTTTCTACCATGGGAGGACGAAGCCATCAGGTGTGTTCATACTTATATACAGACTCTGTATACAGCCTTCTTTTCCGAGTGGCCTGGAGCTGAGGTGCAGTATCCACCATCTCCGGGACTTGTACGCTCCAACAGCATGATCTGCGGGACAGCCCAATGGGTAGAAGCACTCACAAATGATAACTCAGTGCCCGCCACGGCCGCAGCAAGACTACCGCATTATGGTCTTCAACCAATCATGAGCCTCATGGATGAGAGACAAAAGCGGCAAGGTCAAAAAGCTTCAATTGAATCTGCATTGTCTCTTCTCAAAGATGCCGGCTGCGGTTGTGGTTATGGTCGCGCTCATAGAGAAACCATTTCGGGGAATTTTGACAGAAAAGAGGGATCGGTCCCAGAATTATGGATGGACATCGTACTTTGCCATGGCACGCCTCGCAATTATACACAAGAGAATCTCATCCTACTCCGACAACGCGCATGGGTTTTTTTCTGGGGTCCTACAGCACACCCTCAGCGTGAGGCTTTACTCAACATATCGCAGGATGCAGCTACCGGAGTACCCGCTCTGAAAGGATGGGAGCGTTCTTGGTTCCAATAGTAGGCCGTGGGTGCAGATTTGAGCGACTTGCACTCGAAGTTGGAAATTCACCTCAGTAATTCAACAGTACCTTATCTTATACGTCTAGAATAGGTAGTTCATGGGAAATGAAGTGAGTGACTTACAGGACTTCCTCGCGCTACAGGGTAAGTGCTTGTGTCGACGTATGATTCGGCGACCGAGGCTTATGTGGGTCCCCCTTCACCGTCTCCGTACGTCATCGGTTCTAACTCGTCAGGCGCCACAACTTGAACCTGAATAGTTTCAGCCTTGCATTTGCGTCTCACACAACAACTCTCAGCATTTGTCGCTGTGAGTATTCAAGATCGTCCTTCGCGATGAAGAACGAAACCGATTCATGCTGGAACCAGAGTCAAAAGGCCATCGCCCCTGACACCGGCAAGAGTCTCGAGGTCCAGCTCGTACTGTCTTTGGTGATTGGTGTTTCTGCCTTCTTGCTCTTCTGTGTACGTTGATCCTTGGCACGCCTGCAATATCCTTCACGGCCTCCTAGTGATCTGATCAAGCTATAAGGTCTAGAGCTGACTCCAACAAAGATCCTACGCCCGCGATGGCCCGCCCTTTACGCCGCGCGAAAGCGTCGCCTCGATCACCACCTTGGGCTGCCTGCCCTTCCAGATTCCACGTTCGGCTGGATCCCGACACTTTTTAAAATTACCGAGGAGCAGGTCCTGGCTTCCGCCGGACTCGATGCTTTTGTGGTACGATACAAACCCTGAGAAGCGTGTATAAATCATTAACGCGTCATAGTTTCTGAGCTTCTTCAAAATGGCCATCCGACTCTTTAGCGTCATGGCAATCTTTGCGACTGTTGTTCTATTACCAATTAATCGTGCATTCTCGCATGAAGGCCATAAGAATGGCGGCAGTGGTAATGATACATCCATTAACCCGGCTTCATTGTTCGGAACAGATCAGCAGGTGTTCTCAGATCCAAACCTCCTCGACATACTGAAGCACAAGGGTAAAACGGACAAAAGCTTGGAGAGGTCCTGGCTTTGGGCTTATGTCGTTTTCACATACCTCTTTGTTGGCTTGACGATTTACTATCTCAACCTCGAGACATTTCGCGTCATCAAATTCCGCCAGGACTATCTCGGATCACAGTCCACCGTAACAGATAGGACGTTCCGACTTACAGGTATTCCCGAGGATTTGAGGTCAGAGGAAGACATCAAGGAACTTATTGAAAAATTGGGCATTGGAAAAGTTGAGAAAGTTCTGCTTTGTCGAGACTGGAAGAAGCTTGATGACCTTATTGATTTGAGAGATGCGACTTTGCGACGCCTGGAGGCTGCATGGGCTACCTTTCTCAAGCACCAGCGCCAAAAACAAAAAAGCAATAGGCCCCAAAGGAGAGATGGTAATGGAGTGCCTCGCGGCCAAGATGATGACGACCAAGCTGGAGAGAACGGACGCCTCTTGGACTCTCAACAGGATCCATGGGGTTCTGACGATGAGGGCAGACCTAAAGTTAACATACGCTATGGAACCCTTGGTTTGCGATCTCGCAACGTTGACGCCATCGATTATTATGAGGAACGACTTCGAAGACTGGATGCCCAAGTCACAGAGGCTCGCAAGAAGTCGTACGCGCCAACAGATATGGCCATTGTCACTATGGACACAGTAGCTTCATGTCAGATGGCTATCCAGGCACGAATCGACCCCAGACCAGGCAGGCTCTTGACCAAGTTGACGCCAGCTCCTTCAGATCTCGTCTGGAGGAATACCTACGCTCCTCGCGGTATTCGCCGCCTTAAATCATGGGCTGTGACATTGTTCATTACGGCTCTCACACTCGCATTCATATTTCCCACCATTGGCATCACGACACTGTTGAGCTACTGTACAATCAGGGATCAATTTCCAGCATTGGCCAAATGGCTACAAGAGCACGGCGTTATCTTTTCGTTTGTCCAAAACGGTTTGCCCGCTTTAGTTGTATCGCTTCTTAACGTTGCCGTTCCGTATCTATACGATTTCCTCTCTAACCACCAGGGAATGATCTCCCAGGGTGACGTGGAACTCTCTGTCATCTCTAAGAATTACTTCTTTACCTTCTTCAACACCTTCTTTGTTTTTGCAGTGTCATTGACAGGAATCAATTTCTGGAGCCGGATTCAGGAAATTGCGAAGGACACAAGCAAAATGGCGACGTATATGGCCGACGACGTGGAGCAGCTATCGATATTCTATATTTGCTTCATCTTGCTCCAGGGCATTGGCCTTATGCCCTTCCGAATTCTGGAGGCGGGAATCGTATTCCTCCATCCGTTCCTGCGGTGGCTTTCTAAGACGCCACGCGATGCCCTCGAGCTCAGGAAACCCCCGGTTTTTCAATACGGTTTTTTCCTACCAACGTCTCTGCTTGTTTTCAACCTCTGTCTTATCTACAGTGTCTTGTATTGGGGATATGCTATTCTCATTGTTGGCACTGTGTACTTCTGTCTGGGCTACTCTGCTTTCAAGTACATGGTACTCTACGCAATGGATCAGCCTCAACATGCCACTGGAGGTGCGTGGAGAATAATAAGCTACCGTATCATCGTGGGGTTGCTCGTCTTGGAGATTGTCATGGCGGGCCGGATCGTCACATATCAGGCATTCATTCAGTCGGTGTGCATTCTGCCACTGCTCCCCTTGACCACCTGGTACAGCTACTATATCAAGCAGCGATTCGAGCCTCTGACCAAATACATTGCCCTTCGTGCTGTCAGGGAAGATGAGGATCCAGATGATGCAGCTGCGCTGGATGACGCATTTGAGAACGAGGACCGCCCTCGACCCTCACAGGCCATTTTGCGTCGTGGAAGTACCCTGGACGAGTACAAGGAAAAGGGACTGCAATTCGTCAACCCCAGTCTTGTGGCCCCGTAAGTTATTATTTTCTGCACTACTTGACATGAATTCTGACAGACATACAGACTTCCCCAGCCGTGGATCTACGACGAGCCACCTCCACCCATCCCCACGGATGACACGCCGACGGCAGAGGAGACTGAGCGCCCTGTTCTCCAGGGTGTCGATAGCACACTTGGTATAGGAGACGAAAATGTGTGGAGAGATAACGGAGGAAATAATGTTTAATGACGTTGATTGAGAGTGGCATGCATGATTATGGCACTTGCCTGGGCTCCGAAGTTTGAGCAAGTACCCCAATGTCCTTTTCTATGAGCAAGAATACACGCTAGCTTTTTGTCCGTCAAATTCATGTCTAGAATAAACGAAGATGTATACAAATCCTAAAATTGAAGCGCAGTAGAGTCGTGAAACTATGCGAAGCAAGAGGTGACGTGACCTGACCCTTCCCACTCTCACTTACAATCCCGTGATCTCGGCCAGTGCTTTCCTTGATCAACAATGACTACGGCGGTCATTCTCTTTTCCTTCATCATCATTCGTTTGACCAACTATCAAGAAGCACATATCACGAGAACATTCGCTCATACCTACACATGAATTCCATACACACATTTTGAGATCTGCTCAGATCGCGGCTGCCTACCTCTTGATGTGCCATCGGGCGTGACCTCGCTAAGCGCATGATCTGACAAGGCATATGCGGCTGATGCACTTGGACTCCGGCGACTTTCGGTGATCTATTCGGTCCAGTCGGAAGCGTCTTCAACATTCCGATAGCAAACCCAGGGGCTTTACTATAGGGAGCGACACAGGGGTCACGGCAATGACCCTTCTGAGTGGAGACGTCAGAGCATGCGGTCAATTCTCCCGGTTCATAGAAGCACGCGATGGCTATGACCAACAGCAGCAGTGTCGTAGTAGAGAGCAAAGCCCAACCCAAGACATAACCACCAGCAACATCAGGGATCACTACAGACCTGTTCCCTTGGGCGATGGAGACCACATTTTGTACACAGATCCCAGGACCGGGACCCTTTCTTTGGGCTCTGATGCAACGGGACGATCTCTGGATCGCTTAATTTGCAAGGCCCAGTTTCGTCCTCCAACGAATGCAACGTCAACTCTACCCGTGGTATACACAGCTTTGTCTGACACGAGATTCGGGGTCTGTGTCATGGCGACATTTTCGCTTGGGAGTGGATACGACAGTCCAGGAGACGACATCTTAACCAGACCCATCAACCCCGATCCGTCGATATCTTCAGACACAGACAAACAGATGATTGTTTTTTACATGATACCGCCAGATGTGCTTGCCGTCATATCTCAGGGTTTATGTCGTCAGCATTGCATGAATGTCACCCAACGCGGTGAGAATGGCAGCTTGTTGGTTGAGATAGACTCACGGCCCAAGGGAAGATGCAACGAGATTGACGCTGAAGTTAATGGTTTCGCACAAGTGACAACGTATCCACTTGAAATTCGAGGACTGCCAGTTGCTATCTGTTGCAATTTGGTGGAGCTTGACCTAGATTCGGGAGCTGATATGATTCTTTGGGCGTTCTGCGAGCAGGGGTGGGCTCGGGCGTGGGCCTTGCGTGTCGGTCATCAAGACACACCTCATCGTACAGTCGTGGAGGCCAATGGGAGTCTGAGACAGGTCGATTCTGAAGGCGACTACAATATGAACGAAGAGGAGCAGGTGGTTGCAGCGCCAGATGTTTCTTTTAAAGCTTTGACAAGTGCAGAGATTGCCCTAAAGACAAAACCGGACACGACTGGGCAAATACCGCCGCCAACCTACGACCATGGGAGACTCGTCACTAAGATTATATTTCGGGAGTGGTAGATGAACTTTATTGAGGATTCGAGAGGGAGCTTGACTCGTTGTTTGGAGAGGAGAGACAAGAGATTCGGCGATGTTCCGGAAAGACCAGAGATTGCATTATCAGTCGACAGCATCAATAGGTAACATGATAGTCTAAGCAGAAGTTACAAGGATCATTACCGAAGAGTGAACAGGGGTTAGTGCAGCAATGACGTTGGCGTGAAGCTTGAGTTTTTAGTCTCGTTGTTTCAGCCCAGTAACTTACAAGTCCAAGTTCCGATGACGGCGCTGAAGCTTAGATATCGCGTGATCCACATCGGAAGCGACGGTTCCGATGTGGATGGAGGCTCTTGTTCGCCCGCTGATATGTTCAACGGACTGAGACCGAAGACTAAAGGAAGATAATCATTAACCGTAACAGATGAAACTGAATAATACAGAAATCAGACTGGAATTGAGAGACAGAACTAGGGAGAAAGAGAAAGATGCGGCTGATATTGAGGCTCACGAACAAGCAAGGATGTCAAAGGCGTGTAACGTTTTCGTCCCCTGATCAGAAGAAGCAAATAATGAATCGATAATGCTGCACCCCAACACCGAAGTATCCCCAACCAACCAACCAACCAACCAACCAAGCGAGTGACTCCAACAAAAACAGGTAAATTTGTGATATGCTTAATCCTTGTACTGGTAAACACACTCAAGTTCTCGGATGGAGCCGCACGGTTCGCAGCCGCATCCGCAAAGAGTGGGCCTTAGACCGGGTGGCGAGGACCCCACTTTGACGGCCCAGCGCCGGAATCCGGGTGCGGCGATATCAATTCATGTGGGGACAAGGTTACCTTTTCTCATTGAATGAGAAATCTTTGGAGCAAGAGATGATATGAAATGAGATGAGGTGGGGAGTTATATAGAGGTGGGCATGGCCCAGTTCATGAAGCTTTTGTTCTCCGTTGAACATCTTGAGACATTGACTTGATTCTCATCCTTTACTCTACTCTCCTTGATCTTATTAACATTGTATACTGAGTATTGTAATACACTATCAACCAACCAACCAACCAACCAACCAAGATGGATCAACAAGATCCGAATCGCTCCTCAACAACCCTAGAAGGTCGTGAGGACGACACCACCTTCGCACCCCTAAACACCCACCAAATAACAATGAGCCGCATCCGTCGCTCCCTCTCCCACACCCACACACACTCCCACGACGGCTCCCAGAAAGAAACCCGCGATCCAGATCTAGATATAGACCTGCCCTACCGAACACTCAGCGCCAACGCAAACCTAGACGAGTACCGCGTTGAAGTCCCAGGCGGTGCCATCCCCGGTCCTATCCAGCCTGAGGAGATCGCGAGGAAGTCGACGAACCATGAGACTGGACAGGAGAGGCGGTATAGGCTTGTTACTTTCACCCCTGGTGATAAGGAGAATCCTAAGAATTGGAGCAAGGCTCGTAAGTGGTGGTGCACTATGTGTGTGGCGCTGACGTGCTTCGTTGTTGCCTTCTGCTCTAGTGTTATCACTGCTGATATCGCGGGCGTGGCTAAGGATCTGAACGTCAGCAATGAACTTGCTCTTGTGAGTATCAGTTTGTTCGTTGTGGGTTTTGGTGTTGGACCTATGGTCTTTGCACCTCTTTCCGAGATCTATGGTCGACGAATCATCTAGTAAGTCATCTCAACTAAGATATCTGGTGACTATTACTGACATTTCTCAGTGGCTCTACTCTCCTTGTGGCTGTCATCTTCATCATTCCTTGTGCTGTAGCAAAGAATATCGAGACTCTTCTCGTCTGCCGAGCCATCGACGGTATTGCTTTCTCAGCACCCATGACTCTTGTTGGTGGTACTCTCGCCGATCTGTGGAAGAATGAAGAGCGTGGTGTTCCTATGGCTGCATTCTCTGCTGCTCCCTTCATTGGCCCTGCTAGTAAGTTACCTTTAAGCAACCATGCTTGTTCAGATACTAACATGTACACCAGTCGGTCCTCTCGTCGGTGGTTTCCTCTCTGATGCCGCTGGCTGGCGGTGGCTCTACTGGATCCAGCTCATCCTCGCCTTCGTCGTCTGGATTCTCATCACCTTCACCGTCCCCGAGACTTATGCCCCTACTCTTCTCACCCGCCGAGCTCGCAAGCTTCGAGCTGCTACTGGTGAGACCGACCACGTCACAGAGCAGGAACTCGATCTTCGACCTGTCTCTGAGCGTCTCCGAATCTTCCTCATTCGACCTTTCCAGCTTCTCTTTGGCGAGCTCATCGTCTTCCTTATCTCCGTGTACCTGAGTGTTCTCTACGGTCTTCTGTACATGTTCTTCGTTGCCTTCCCTATCATCTACCAGAAGGGCAAGGGTTACTCTGCTGGAAAGACTGGTCTCATGTTCATTCCTGTCGCTGTTGGTGTTCTCCTCTCAGCTGCTTGCTCTCCTTGGGTAAACAAACATTACATCTCGCTCGTCAAGAAGCACAATGGTCATCCTCCCGCTGAGGTTCGTCTTGTTCCCATGATGGCCTCATGTTGGTTCATTCCTATTGGTCTCTTCATCTTTGCCTGGACTTCATACAAGGACCTTTCCTGGGCTGGAACTGCTATGGGTGGTTTCCCTGTTGGCTTTGGCTTCATCTTCCTTTACAACTCTGCCAACAACTACCTTGTCGACTCTTATCAGCATCAGGCTGCCTCTGCTCTCGCCGCAAAGACTTGTATTCGAAGTTTCTGGGGCGCTGCAGTTGTTCTCTTCACTGAACAGATGTATGAGCGTCTTAACGATCAGTGGGCCTCGGCGCTCCTTGCTTTCATCAGTCTAGCTTGCTGTGCCATTCCATTCATATTCTGGAAGTACGGTGCCAAGATCCGTGAGCGTAGCAAGTACGCCTACGCTGGTGATGACGAGACTGTCGACGATATTGAGAAGGCCAAGGGCCGTGTTAACACTCATGGCGGCGCTCAAGTCCGTGACGACTCTGAGGATGAAGATCTTCGCCGTGCTCGCAGCTATGTGAGCAACCCTTAAGCCAATTACACTAGATTGGCTCTCCAACTTGTCCTTTGGACACTTTCACATCAAAAATAGACTGGGACTTAGACTTAGAATCGGGGTGGTACCAGGAGGTTGGACTTTAATGCCTGGACAGGACTTGCGTATAGGAATAATATGCGCGGAAGATCATCTAGAGTGGACTTGGATATTTAGCCTAATACCCTTGAATTTAATGTCAGTTCAACCAACACACTGAACCATCAGTGCCTCTGTCATGTGTCTGCGAGAAGTATCATAGCCTGATAAACGAGCCTTTGCTGACCATGCGCAGCAGAATCATCAATGAACCATTTCTTTTCACCGTCGGAACCGAACAAAAGCGGAACGAAAACGAATAACGAGACACGGCGCCCGAACCCGCTATCATCATACATAGGAACTAAGTTTTCAGGGGGTCGGAAGGCGTTCATGCAAGCTTATCCTTCATCGGTACTCTTCGGCGATGAAATGGGTCGCATGAGAGCTTTCATCGAGAAGGGCCCACTCGGTGAGGAACATGGCAGCAGGGATCGCTCTTCATCTCCTTCTAATTCCCGGCTCGGCCGCGATAGCATCCCACTAGAGGTGTGAACTTTTGCCCAAACAAGAACAGGAGCAAAGGGTTGCTATCTCCAGTGGATCATCGACTCTCCCTCTCCTAAACGCCGCGAAGATAAGAAACAGAACAGAAAAGCAAAAGAATGGGACCCCTTTAAATGGCGCGGACGGGTAGTGATTCACGGCGTCGCAACTTGAGGTCCTTGGTGAGAGAGTTCTTGCTTGTCTTGGTCTCTATCCATTCCTCGAGGTTGCTGAGGGTACACTCGGCGATCTCGGTGAGAGCCTCCTCGGTGAAGAAGGCTTGGTGACCACAAACAACCACGTTGGGGAACGTCATGAGGCGCATGAGCTTATCATCTTGAATGATTGTCGACGAGTGGTCGTTGTAGAAGAGCTCACCTTCAGCCTCATACACATCGAGCGCGAGGCCACCGATATGATTTGTCTTGAGCGCATGGATGACAGATTCGGTGTCGAGCAGGCCACCTCGTGAGGTATTGACCAGCATGGCGCCCTCTTTCATTAGAGAAATAGTGTTGCGGTTGATGATGTGCCGTGTTTGCTCCATGAGAGGGCAATGAAGACTGACAATATCACACTGAGGGAGAAGGTCCTCGAGAGACTTGTACTCGCCATACTCCTCAAAGGCTGGTGAAGGGAAGGGATCATATGCGAGGAGTCTGCAGCCGAAACCCTTCATGATGCGTGCAGTAGCGAGACCAATTCTGCCAACACCGACAATTCCGACAGTCTTGCCATAGAGGGTCTTTCCGAGAAGGCCATCGAGAGCAAAGTTACCCTCACGAACACGGTTGTAAGCGCGATGGGTCTTTCGGTTGAGGGTCTGAATCAGAGCAACAGCAAACTCGGCAACAGCCTCGGGAGAGTAAGAGGGGACATTGGCGACCATGATGCGGAGTCGCTGGGCAGTATCGAGGTCGACATTATTGAAGCCTGCGCATCGCAGCAAAATGGCCTTTACGCCAAGTTCTGACAGGGCGGAGATGACATTGTCGTTGACGACATCGTTGACGAAGACGCAAATGGCATCTGCTCCATCAACGAGAGAAACGGTATCTTCATTAAGAGCGAATTCGTGAAAGATGAGCTCGATGCCAGACTCTGCGTGCTTGGCGCCGAGGACTGACGACAAGTACTTTTTATCGTAGGGTTTTGTACTGAATACGGCGAGCTTCATGGTGATAAGATAAGGATAAGTCGGATTGAAAGTTGAGGAAGGGGAGGAGAAGAAGAAGAAGAAGAAGAAGAAGAAGAGATTGAGATGGAGATGTAAGGGATGGAAACCTTTCAAAGGAGATTGAAGAGGAAGAAATAAATAAGGTAGGTAAGTATGGATGTCTCGACAGCTGAGCTCTTTCCTTGCAATTGCGCGGGGTTTTTGAAGCTTGGAAGGTAAATATGGACGGTTCTGGGCATTCTCCACCAGAAACGGGGAGCTTCAGCTGGAAGTATATACACACTCACTAAAATATAGGGAATACCCAGCAATTATCCTCTATTCTCTATAACTTAGAATCAATCATCGTATGAACCCACTAAGCACAGCCCCTACATGAGGAGAGGAAAAGGAGGTCACATCCATTAACTCTATCAAGCTTCAGCACATACACGCACCGATCAACCATCTCCAATTACAGCGGTGTGGTCAGCATGTGCCTTGGAAAATCAGACCATCCCAACAAGCATGTGCGTGTGTGCAACTGTTGCAAGAAAAGGAGGCAATTATTATTAAGGTGGTTATTATTATCTTTTGAGGCTGACGATTGAGTTGGGCTTCAACGTACGATTAAGCTTTTCACTAGCACTCTCATTTTCAGCTGTCATTGTTATTACTTCTCCAGAGACACATTCCTACGTCAATACCAACGCCGATCAAGTATAGGCGTCAAAATGCATTACCACGATAGCACTGCAGAAATTATTAATTAGTTCATATATAAATTAGTTCACATGCGCCCCACGCTCGCCAAATCAACCGAGGCTCTCACTCTAATCTCATCTCCCATACTCTGTAAAAAAGAAATGTCCCCGGAATCGCTCGGTGTCCGTGTCCCGGGGATCCGGGTTCATGACCCCCCGGCTTACCGGCCCCGAACGTATGGGACTATTTATTGTCTGATATGCAAGGCACGCAGAGCCCCAATGATCCCTTCTTTATGGTCTGATTTACACAATCGAAAGTTGTAATTTCTACGATCGATCTTGATAGGATCACAAAGGCCCCCCCCTGCTGCGCTTGAAACAGACAAGGATGTACGCAAGGTCAGCTTCGGTGACGTATCGACGGTGACCACTGGGCGCTTGTGTAATTCGGTGACCGTTGCAGCATCTCATTTATGGAAGGTTTCATTGATATCATGGGTAATGTGTGAGTCATCGACAAGGCATTAGCACTGCGTATACGGAGTACAAGCCTATGTTGCATCTCAGCAATGGCCTGATATGCCTTGGAATATCCTCTCCTACGTTGACACCTAGTTCTATACTTGAGACCACCTCCATCAAGGATTCTCGGTGTCGATATGCAAGTATCCGCTTACTAAGAAGAAAGAGTCTGAATGCTATCCAGAGCATGATATTAAACGGCTGATTGAACTCACTTTGTACTATTTATTTCTACCCAAAATACGCAACAGTTTACGATGCATTGGCATTTTTTTTGGACCTTTTATGGCCTTGGATTGGAGGTGAGTTTTCTTCGCGGATTAGTAGTTGAGTGCTACAGTTAGAATGTATCATGCAGTTACGGATGATCTGATCATGTTAGACCAGCAAGACCCAGCCGATCGGCTCCTCCACGATACCCGCATGCATCTCACATTACCCGAGTAGATCATATCCAAGGTTAAATGCTATGTAACTTATCATGCATCTCGTCACGGCGTGTGGAGCAATCCATCAAGACATCGGCCCGGTCCGTATCCCCTGCCTTGCCTTGCCTTTCCGCGGAGATCTCACAACAATTAATGCGTTGCCATAGGGGACCTGAATATCTTGGTTCTCGTTACTTCTTTGGTCTTTTCTCTAACGCTTATAAGTGCCACTGATAGTATAATCCTTCTTCGGGCCCTTGACAGTGTACTCGACGCCCCACTCCTTCAGGTTCACGGCCTGGAAGGCAAAGTTGTACTTAACATCGTAGTAGTCGTCAATGCACAAGTGTCCTGCCTTCGCTTTCCATCCCTTACTCGTCGGTTCTGTGAACTCAATCTCGTGAAAAAGATAGTCTGCACGCTTCAAATCCTCTGGCTTGGCGAACCACACACTCAGCACATCCTTGAGCTCATCATATCTCCAGACGTAACGACGCGTGGCCTTGAACCCAAACCCTTGCTCTGTCCTGAACTCTCCCTCCTCGATATAGAGATACTCCATGCCCAGATCATCATCGTCAGGAGGATCCTCGCTAGCGTTGTTGCCCGCACATCGCAAGCCATCGTTCGTCTTCTCGCGAAGGAGGAACTGCGCAATCCCACTAAAGTGTCCGCTTGGATGTGAGGGTAGTTTGCTGAAAAGATCACGCTCGAGTTTCCATGTTCCGACAAGACTTCGAAAAACAGCGTGGGCCACGAATCTCGACGTCGTCAGACCATCAGCCGCATCTTTGTGTGTCTGCTCGAGTGACTTCGTCGCAGCATCCCTTGAATCCTGATCATCATCAGGATTTGAGTACCTCGCTGGTGTGAGCATGTCCAAAGGCAGATTGTTATGCGGTAAGCTGGGAAGTGGAGGCTCAAAAGGCTCGCGAATCTTCAACTCAAGTGCCTCTGCAATCTCATACACCAGATAAGGGTAGTCACCCATTGGGAACTGCGATACTCGGGGATCATTTCGCGACTCGAGTGTTCGCTGGATCGAGGTGTCATCGTGAAGCTTGTTCTTAAAGATCTCGGATTCACGGCCAGGGGATACATTGTCTGACCACAGCGCAGCCACAAATCGAGCCTGCATCTGCATCACACCCCAGTACGGAGATCTGTAAAATCCCACAAAGCCAATATCCGGAACGTCAGGGTGATGAGTTCCGTGGAAAGCCAAGGCGACAGGCTGATCAATGTGTTTTGGTGAGAAATTAAGTGCCTTCAAGACATCTTCAGGAAGATAGTTTATGCAGGGTGAAGCATCAAAACCTGTCGCAACCACCACCGCTGCAATATCCTCAATCTTTGTGCCGTCAGATAGTGTTGCCGCAGATCCTTCGAGGCCTTCGACTTTACCTTTCGACAAAGAAATCATTCCAGAGCGAACAAAATCAGTGTACCATTCGCTGACAGCTAAATAGGGCTGCTTATCATCATTTGTGCCATCGATTTTGAGCAGTGGGGAGTATTCCGACTGATCAGAGCCAAGAACGCCTTTGTAGACGCTGTGGACCACCTTTGCTGTTGCTTCGGGGATGTGCCCTTGTGCGTTGGTCAGGGGTCGAGGACGGTTGCTGAGGTTATATGAAGAAAAGTCGAGAGGGAGAAATGGCGCTGCGACTTCTGCGGGTTTGGGACTGGTATAAAGAGGAAATACCCATATCGGACGCTGGATTACATGATGAATGCTGTACTTGTCGATATCCGTAATTTTCGATGGATAGGGTGAGTTGGCCTCGGAAGAAAGATGGGCGCCAATGGTCCCAGCAATCTCGACGCCAGACATTTGTCCACCAACTACGAGGATCTTCCCACCACCGGTTCTGCCTTCGACCAGAAGGCTCTTCACATCCCTGTAATGGCTGCTGTGGACAACAGGGATAGCTGTCTGCTTCTCAAGACTCTCGGGTATAATTGGCTTTCCAAAGAAACCAGAAGCAACAAGAAGATAGTCAAAGTTCTTGGTGTCAGTCCCAGCCTCTGACTTGGTGTTGACAACCCAACCATTAGATGAACCATCAGGCCGCTCTGCACTCTCAACTCGTGTGCCAAGCTTGAGTTCAAAGTCCTTGTTGCTCTTCAGGAACCGTTCAAGATATTTGTGAAGATACTTTCCAACCATCCAACCTTGTGGGAGTTGAGGGTCACTATCTTCCCATGCAAGTTCACTGAACTGCATTGTATGTCTGCTTTGGTTCGCCAACATAAATGGGTGGACCTGTCTGCCATTGTCCGTCTTTGACGTAGGCCACAGACCTCCGATATCCTTCTGGGTATCGAAGATGGTGACTTTGAATTCACCAGGGGCAGTGTTGTGTAACAGGGTCTTGGCTGCGACAAGTCCCGAAGGACCAGCGCCTACGATACTTAGCGAGGGTGTCAGAGATAGCAAGGCGTGACTCACCGACGATACAAACCGTCTTGGTCATTTTTCTCACACCGGACAAGTATCTTGAGATACTCATATAAGAGCTCAATGGCTCCTATACAATCCCTGTCCGAGGCTCACTTTTACGATGAGTAGACAGGGTTGAGCGATTTGTAGCAAGAAAGCTAGGACGAGGGGACTGATGTGGGATAAGCAAACTTGAGAGAATAGCAGGCCTCCGTATAAGACTCATCAATGCAAGATCATCACCCCTCCACGACTGACCGTCAGCGGGCAAACACAATCTTAGGGTGATATACAGCGTTCAGTGAGAAAAGACATCCAATGGTCGAGCACACCATAAGCGGTTTAGTCGATCAAGCTCCGCAACTCCCGAGATCTTCCAGGCTGTAGGTGGCTTACCTAAGCGCTTGTGCTTGCGAAATGCATCAGATTGCGAATTCATATTTATCCAAACAATGGATAAAGCATTATTGGATGATAATAACGCTCTTTGCTTGAGTTATATGGCTACCCATAATAAATAAATAAATCTTGGCATAGAGATTGCCTGTATTGCTTGGTAGATAGCTTCGGTTGTCTCATCTTAGAATCTAGTCTTGTTTTCTGGTGCAAGCGGCATGACAGCGTACTGTGTGTCCAACATGAGAGCTAAGAATGGGGGTTTGCTTTCTAAGGTCAAAAGCGATTATCTTAAATAACAATTGAACCAACGTGAGTTCATGACATTGGCAGGACGAGGAGAGTATGTAGAAAGATATTATTCAAGTGCCGGTTATGCATGTCATCAACTCCAGCTAAACTCCGAGTCAGTCTAACAACACCACTAACACACCATCGACCCTGACATCACAACCCCCAGCATAACGAGGGAACTTCGAGTCAGTATGAGATAAAAATCACCTTGATGGCGAGGAAAATCATTCGAATCCAGTCAATCCCAAGATCCATAATATCAAATGCCGTTATCCTCTCAGAATTAGTAATGGTTGAATTGCCCCGCTTTGTTGCGAATGTCGTCATACCGTAGAATTCGTCTGTTGCCCTGTAACTTTAAAGTAGATAAATACCCAAGATCCAACTCAAATGAGATTATCCCAACGGTATCTAATTTTTTAACGTCCAGTAACTCTTATCGAAGAATTCAAGCTCCCTTTGACCAAATTGACTCATCCTCACTTATACACAATGGCTGCTCATCACGTTCTCCTTCTCGGCGGCCACGGCAAAATCGCCCAGCTTCTCACCCCTCTCCTCCTCAAGCGTTCGTGGACTGTTACCAGTGTCATCCGAACTTCTGAACAGACCCCTGCCATCGAAAAACTTGGTGCCGGCCTCCCCGGTAAACTCAATGTTCTAGTACGTAGCATTGAGGACGTCACATCCCAGGATAAGGCCTTGAGTATCTTGAATGAAGTCAAGCCCGACTATATTGCTTGGAGTGCTGGTAGGTCAACATACGAGAATTGCCCTTGTACCAATACTGATGAGATACAGGCGCTGGAGGTAAAGGTGGCGCAGAAAGAGTATGAACCAGCCCCGTCCTCTTCAGATCAGTTCACTTACTGACCCCTCCTAGACTTTCAAGGTGGACCGAGATGCCGCCGTTCACTTTATCAATGCCGCAGCATCTGTACCTACCATCACCAAGTTCCTTCTTATCTCATATCTAGCTTCTCGTCGATCTGGTGCTTCATGGTGGCCTGCTGACGAGTGGGATGAGTATAATGAGAAGGTCAACAACGGCGTGTTGGCAAACTATTACAAGGCCAAGATCGAAGCTGATGAGACCCTCTACAAGGTCTCCAAGAAGAGTCCTACTCTTGTTGGCATCGATCTGAGACCTGGAGCTCTGACTGATAACCCAGCCACCAAAATTGAGTTTGGCAAAACTAAGAGCATCACCAAGAACGGTGTTAGCCGTGAGGCTGTTGCTGAGGTTGCCTCACATCTTCTCGCTGCCGATGGTGTCAAGAACGGCTGGTATGATCTCCTCGATGGTGACGAGGATATTCCAGCTGTCGTCGAAAGAGTTGTGCGCGAGAACGTGGATGCTGCTGAGGGCGAAGCCATCTATGACGCCTGAAGGTGGTCTGCCTGCAAAGATATCACTGTCATTTAATAATTAAGTCATAAGGCATTTTCAATTCATAATGATACAGCGCAGCTGGTGCGATCCACGCTTGTACCCCGTTTTAACGCCCGGTGACCCGTGCCTGTGAAGGCAAGTTATGTAACATTTGTGCTTGCCTCAGACAACTGTGTGAAACATACCCTTTTTGACTCCATCCATATACTTTCTCTTGCATATAAAATAAATCATGTCGAAACCGGTTTCTCGGTATCCTCAACCGAGTAGGCGCGTAGTTGTCGAGTTCGCTCAAAGGTGTTTCGATAGCTTTCCTTGCTTGAACCAAGTCGGCTGTTGAGCCGGACCCCCTTTGCACATTCTTCGGGCCCTCCGAACCATTTGAACCTTAGACCACGCATTTCCTCATTGAATGTCTTCCAGCTGGTGGTGAAGTAGATCACGGCGTTCCAAACGCCCTGCAAGGGAAGCACACAGCCACTGGCGACACTGAGGGGGAAGCTGATCCTGTCGTGGTGCGTCAGGCTGTACAGCCGGTTGGCGGAGCTCGGAATCCAAGTGATCAACACAGCAAGACCGAAGATGAAGCTTGTGCGCAAATATGCCATCTTGACTGTATCAAATTGTCTGAGTTTCATAGAAGCGTTAGACTTGACGGCACGGAGTTTAGTCATTACTGAGAAGGGTGGCTGGCGAGAGCTGTCGGAGGTGCAGAGTGTTTCGAATCGTTGAGCTCTGCTGGACGTCGATGTTTCAATCTGCTCGAAAGAACTAGGTAGGACCCAAGAGTTGATGCGCGGAGGCATTGCGGCAAGAGGAGGACTTGGAAGTGTAGCCTCTTGTTGGTTTGCTGGCTTCGGCTCCTCTCGTGTAATCTGAACTTCTGTGACTGCAGTACCATAGAAGTCCTGGCGAGGTGTGAGATTCTGAAGACAAAAGTCAGCTTGGCCTGCCTCACTGGCATCAGGTGGGGAGGCTACCGCTTCTGAGGAGCCTCTGTGCTCACTACTCGAATAAGGAACATGTTCATTCTTCTCGATGTTGCCAATAACATCCATCACCATATGCCTGATCTGATTTCGAGTGTGGAAAACATGGTATCCAACAGCGATGTAGATCATGATGGAGAGGAATGAAAATATCCAGATTGGGATGTAGTAGGCGTAGAGGCGAACAAGACTCCAGTCAGTCCCGATCCAACACCAGAGCTACAAATTGTCAGTACACTGGTGAAAGAAGATTGGCCAGAAACCACTTACCGTAGCGTCTCCAAATATGAGACCTTCCGAGGAGTTGCGGATTGATATCAGAACAACTGCTGGAATGAAAGGACCGCCGAAACAGATCAAGCAGTATAGCCAGGCATACTTGCGAAACATTCGAGGATCGGCATTGCAGAAGAACACTAGAAACACATTGATAGCCATGGCAAGTGACCACCAAGGGTCAGACTGCATGAACCTAGGGAACGAGGTTAGTGTTAAATCATAACCCGGGTTAAATATCATACCATTCGAAGATGAATGCCTGTGCCTGGCAAAGATGCGATCCCTCGCCCCTTTCGAGACCATCATATCCGATCATAGATGCAACACTCGCACCGGCGTTTGCGACCGAGGCAAAGATGAGAAACAGATTTGGAGTTGTTCGAAGTTTCTTGAAAAGGCCGAAGGTTAGCAGCACCAGAATGATAGCGATCATGGAACATCCTGCTCCGACTCGTTCGATAGTAATGAGAATCTCGATATTCTCAGGTGACAAGGTCGGTCCTCGGTGATGCTCCGGATGGCCCTCCATGTTGACGTTTGGTGAGGCCAAAGCCTTGGAGTTGATAATGCGAAGAAACGAGGAGGCCAAGCGCTCGCTCCGCAAGAGAATGTGAACAAGCACAAACGAGGAAAGAGAAGAGGGGTAGAAGGAAAGTAGAAGGAGATGTTGCGAGCACAACATGGTTGACTTACACACGGAAGGGGCGCTCGGCGACTGCGATAGAGTTGGCAGTTACCATCAGTGGCAGGTTGAAGGTGGTGGCTTAGTTCCTTCCACATTGAATCATGGGAGCGAATAGAATCAAGAGATGGGATGGTTACTCTCCGATAGGGAAAAAATGTCTAAAAATGGAATAAAGTCAATGCCTTCTTTCTTTCTTTTTGTTTTAATGCTATTGTTATTTGTTATGCACAGAATGATTATGCAATCCTCTTCATTATGGTTTTTGTGTAAGCTTACATGGCACTTACGGAAGGCGATAGGGCTCA
>VYWZ01000768.1:0-26003 GCA_008711595.1 Fusarium xyrophilum | reverse complement strand
CGCCGCGCGCGGCGTGTGAAGAGGAACGACAACGAAGAGAGAAGATCGGAAGGCAAAGCTTTTTTGTTGGGAGCTTGAGAAAGAATGGTATGCATATAAACCCCCCAGGGCTTGTTATGTCTCGCATTTCTCTTCACCTCTCAACACACTCTCAAACAGATACAGTTTCACCAATATCGTCACTCGTTCAACCACTCGCTCCAACACACACACAACACCAAGCTCAACTCCAAGATGAAGAAGTTCTTGCTCGTCGCGCTCTCAGCCAGCTACCGGCGTTCTCGCCGTCCAATACTCCCCCAGCTTTTCCTCTCCTCGCAGTCCGTCAAGTCGTGGAGGTTCCCTGCGCCGACCAGAACCTCAAGGACTGCGGCACCGGCTGCATCCAGACCGACTGGACATGTTGTCCTAGCAAGGCAGGCGGATGTCCTCCCACAGCTTACTGTGAAGTCGGATCGAACCAGCAGTACGGATGCTGTCCTAATGGCAGTATCTGCAATGGCGAGGGTGGTGGTACTACTCGTGCCGATACGACTACTATTGTTCAGGGTGGAGGAGGTGCGGAGACTAGTCAAAAGATCTTGCCGAGATGGACGAAACTTGGTTATGCGAAGAACGTGGTATCTATTAATTCTATGCACTATACGTTAAGCCCAAGACGCATGTCGTTCCGGCACTATTTTCTCATCAATCATCGCTTACTCGATCTTGACACAGACCTTGCCCTGGTGCTTGCCAGACCACTGGTACTCATAAGCCTCGCGAAGTTGCTCCAGAGAGAAGATCTTGGGGTCAACGACAGGTCGAAGCTTATCAGGGTTGGCCTCAACAGCACGGCACATATCCTCCATCTGGGCACGGCTTCCAACAAGGAGACCGCGGGTAGTGCAGAGGTTGGAAAGGCAGCCGAGGAATCCAGGGTCATTCTTGCCAGTGCCGCCGACGAAGCCGATGATTGAGATGACACCGTCGATCTTGATGGCGTTGAGGGACTGCTTCATGGATGAAGGGCCAGCAACCTCGATAATGTGGTCGACGCCAGCACCGCCGGTGAGCTCCTTGGCCTTGGCTCCCCACTCAGGAGTCTCGCGGTAGTTGATGATGTGGTCAGCACCAAGCTTCTCAAGAAGCTTAGTCTTCTCAGCAGAGCTGGTAGTAGCGATGACCTTTGCACCAGCAGCCTTGGCGAACTGAACAGCAAAGATACTGACACCACCAGTACCCTGGGTGAGAACCCACTGGCCGGGGAGGAGCTTCTTGCCCTCAAGGCCGTACAGACCGTTCCAGGCAGTGAGACCAGCGCAGGTGAGAGTGGCAGCCTCGTGGAAGTCGAGGTTAGAGGGCATGGGGACGAGACCGTGCTCATCGAAAGCACCGATGGTGCGGAAAGTTCCGTCGGTCACACCGCCGAGACCGGTCTGGATGCTGAGCTGGTCGAGAGAACCGCCGATGTGGCCCTGGTTGAAGAGAGTAACGACCTTGTCGCCGGGACGGAAGCGGGTGACGTTCTTGCCGACGGCGAGGACAGTGCCGGCGCCATCGGAGCCGGGGACGACGCCGTCCTTGGCGGGGAAGGGGTACTTTCCGAGAGGGAGGATGAGATCGCGGTAGTTGAGGGAAGCACCCTGGACTGTGAAGTGTTGGAAGATTGTTGTGGGAGTGAGATGCGATGTCGGGACTTACTCTTGACGAGGACTTGCCCGTCACCGAGCTCGGGAACAGACTCCTCGCTGAACTTCAGACCGCCAAAGTCCTTTCCATCACGGGAGGGGATTGTCCATTGCTTGACAGTCTTGGGGATAGATTGAGCCATTGTGAATGAAGTATGAAGTTGAAGCTGTGAAGAAGCTGTGTAAGATCCGAATTGTGTGGGTTTGATGATATCGACCGACAACGACGCTTCGGCCTAGTCTATATATACTTGTTAATCGATCAGATAAGAATAATGTTTTTAAGGAAGCCATTAAGGTAATTCTCGAAACATGCAGATTTGTAAGGAACCAGAGTCTGTGCATGAGATTTGCAACCCATCATCCAGCTTGCGATCCATAACCATCACTGACGTAACTCTTGACGTTTCACCGTGATAGCTCTTCTCCAGTTGTGGCAAAGCTTCAGCTGCCGGGCCATGGGAACCAATGACGGGCTTGGGACTAAGAGTTCCGAGTTCCACTTGTTTCTGTAGATAATGAAGCCATCATGTGTTTGTTTTTTTTCTTTGTTGCGGTCCACTGTCCGCGCTGTATGAGTACCCACACGGATCCGAAGTGTCAAAGCTTCTTGGTCCTGGTTCGAGGCCGGTTGCTCGGGGTGTTACCGCTTTTGGTGATTGGTGATGTTGATGTTGACATGTGCATGAGTGAGTGAGTGAGTGAGTGAGTGATTTTGAAACATGGTAGTCGCAGCCTCGCATCAGATCGAAAATACTACGGTCACTGTAAGATTGAAGTAAGAACTTGATCGATTGGAACGCATTATCAGCTGTAGACCCGTCGCAATTGGAAATAATTGGGTCATGAAGCAACAACGTTACCGTTACCGGGGCTTTGCTCTACAATCGAGCGAGAAATGCCCCGCTCACCGTCGTCTGTCATCAACACCATCTCCAGATTCTCAATCCGTCCCCATTCTGCGCCATCACATAATTTCCCCGATCACCCAATCAATGGCAAAGGCACAGGCACAGATCAACCTTAACAACGGACTCGGTCTACAGCTCCCAAGCTCCAGTGGATCCTCAGCACCGCCGACCCCTCGCCGGCCCCCAATACCAGCGGCACCACCGATGGGCATAGTCGTCTTCTCGGGTGGTAGCGCCGCTAACAACCTCGTCGATGTCTTCGAGAGCGTTCGAGAAGCGAATCAGTGCCCGTTGAGCTACGTGATACCCATCTCTGATAATGGCGGTAGCAGTAGTGAGATCATTCGTGTCTTTGGTGGACCTGGTATGTTCATGTCCCGTTTCCACGTGGCTCCTCTATACCTATGCTAGTGTTGACTGACAGGTTTCTCTAGGCATCGGAGATGTGAGGTCCCGACTTGTTCGTCTTATTCCGAATGATGGGAGTTCTGAGACGAGAGCTATCAAGCACTTCTTCAATCATCGCTTGCCAAAGGTCTACGCTGAAGCCAGAACAGAATGGTTTGAGATTCTAGAAGCGACGCATCCTCTCTGGAATGACATCTCATCGCCCAAGAGGGAGCTCATCAGATCTTATCTGAACAGCTTTAATCTCGAGGTTGTGAAGCGCATGAGGCCCAGCAGTCGCTTTGACTACTCTGGAGCCAGCATTGGAAACCTCTTCCTCACAGGCGCTCGTCTCTTCACCGGTAGTTTCGAGGCTGCCATCTACCTGTTGAGCTCAATATGTTCAGTGCCGGACAGAATAGCAGTCCTTCCGGCCCTCAACACCAACTTTGCTAGCCATATCGCTGCCGGTCTCGAAGATGGCACGATAATCACAGGTCAGAACGACATCTCGCATCCCAGCGCTCCAACCGCCGCTGTGCCTGGAGCATCAGCCGGTGTGCACAGTCCAACAGTATCGCGACAGGACCATCCGTGGGACCAGGATCATCATCATGTCGAAGACGCGAACTTACCAGGCACCCTACCCGCGCTGCGCCGCCCAGCAATTGCATTCTCCAAAGAGCAAGAAGAGGACCTACCGGCAAGGATTGCGCGAGTATGGTACATCAACCCATACGGCGAGGAGATCAGGATGCCCGCAAATCCAAGAGTTCTTGACGCCCTTCGATCTGTGCACAGTGTGGTGTACAGCATCGGCTCTCTTTTCACGTCATTAATCCCAAGTCTTGTCCTCCGCGGCGTCGGTGATGCCATCGTCAGCCCGCAAGTGCGCAACAAGATCCTCATTCTCAACGGCACAACCGATCGCGAGACAGGCCCTTCAACGGCGCCTTTCACAGGGTTAGATTTCGTTGGAGCCATCGCAAATGCTCTCGCCGACTCAAGAGGTCTGCCCAAACCTACGGAGGAGGAGTACGGTCGGTATGTGTCGCATGTTATTCACATCGAAGGGCCGACGTCGCCAAAGGTGGATAAGCCACTGTTTACACAATTGGGTATAGATGCGACGAGGCTGTATGGTCCGAAGGGTGAGAAGGGGAGAGGTGGACGATATGATGCCAGGGCTTTGACTCAGGCGCTTGAGACTATCATTGGAAGAAAAGATGCGCGCTCTGATAGAAGCCGTCGAAATACCCTGGTGGGTTAAATGTTAATGGAAGACTGGGGTTGCTAACTATAATGAGACTTGAATGGGTCAGGTACTTGATTCACATGGACGGGATCATCGGCCATGGAGCAAGATGAGTCGATCAAATATGATAAGCATAGGAAAAAATGTATCAGATGGTATATCGCCGTGGCATGCATTCAAACACCAGGTCTGACCATAAATGCCATTTCCACCACAATTCTCAAGACGCCAATCGCCCAGCCCAACCAAACCCTTTCCAAGTACCCATTCCCAAGGCCGTAACCCAGTAGTTCTCCCGCTCAACAGACCTCAGCCGGCGAAAAGATCAAGTATGCCATGACAACAGGCCACGCCGTCGACAGTAGCAACGCTCCCATAACTGAGCCAAGCGACATTCTAACGCGATCGTAGGGACCCTTCCACCGGTCGATGAGAGCGCAGGTGCTGAAGATCATGGCGCAGCCGTGGAGTGAAGATACCCAGAATATGCCGAGGAACAAGTCCGAGCGTCGGTCTTCAGGACTGAGGACGACTTTGGAAGTGTCGGGGACAAAGGTTGAGGAGAGATTGTTACCCATCTTGAGGGATGTAAGTGGTGCTGTATGTAGATATGTATGTGGTGTTTAGGTATGGGTGGTGGGGGTTGAGTCGCAAAGGAGGGTCGCAGCAAAATCTCTCGAATCAAAACAAATGGTACGGGTTGTTGAGTCACTCGCCCGCCAGCGAGGAAGAAGAAAAGAATGAAGAGAGATTTTCCAGCAGAGATGCTCATTCTTTGTGAAGAGCGAATGGCTCTCGCAAAAGAGAAGAACGTCTCGCATGAGACCTTACAGGGGTTACACCACCCATCACAGCTACAGCCAATGGGAGTCTCGGGGCTGCGATTCACGGGCGGTCGGGGCCAAGAGGACCCGGTCGCGGATGCGTCCCGTTGGTTGAAAACATCTGCGACTCGACTCTGCAACTGAGGGACCAATTGAGGATATTCCTTAAGCGCGCGGTCGTGATGATCAGCTTTACTCTGTAGTTTGTGAGCTGATGATGAGGCCATTCACATTGTCACAGACATTAATGAACTCTATTTCCCTCCCCTCACTTGATCACTGTCTTTTCCTTCAAGACCATTTCTTTGACCGACCGTCTTGATGAAATGTTTGGTCGGTCAACTCCAGCCTGTTTTCAGATCTGTCTCAGAGATCTGGGACGATACCGGGATGTGACGTTGGTAAAACCTGCGAGCAAAAACAGCCATGCTACTACACTAGCTTTATATGCATAGCATTGATTGATATTGTTTGGCTTGTTCATCCAACTTCTCGGACCAGCGGCGAGCCGGGCTGCTCCACTCTAGAGTCCCGGGCTTTTGGGAGCTGCACGTGAATTTATTTATCGGTCTTGGATGGATCGTGCTTTGGGGAGATGGTTCGATCGGAGATTGACTGAACTCCATTCGGCATCGGCATGATGGCCAGATGTTCGTCTGAAGTCATGAGTGCGGTCGAAAGAGGAAGATGAATGCCCTGAAACCACTGTCCCCGCTACTGGTTTCAGCGCCCACAGGGTCTAGGGTATGTAGAAATGCAGTCAACATCTGCTCGCCTTGGGCGTTTCCTCCTCCACTGGAGTACGAGAGCTCTATCATGAGAAGAATTGATGCTCTATTATAGCTAGAGCTGTTCAATCGCTATCAATGTTTTATGAACTTGGTAAAGGAAGCTGGTACAGATGGCAAAGAGTGAGTGCACCCTGAGCCAGGACTTACAACCCAGCTTGAGATACAAACAGTCTACCGAAAACTCCATGTCGGCATCCGAACTACATCAGAACGTATCAGTAACTCAAAAGCTCCCAGGGCATTACATCCGAACAGGTCTATCATCTCAGTGCTTAGAAAGTGCCCGAAATATGAACGGCCAACAGCAGGAGAAGAGGTTGTAAACCAGAAAGTAACTTACCTTGGGCGTTTGTCCAAGTTTTGTTCTTGACTGCATATACAGAGAGCAAGCATGATGTGAGTGCAAACACATAAAGCAACCGGGAAGTAGAGTCTTTTGGAACTTCAGGGACTAGTATTGGACAACTATCCTGTATCAAGTTAGAGTTTCTTTACGAAGTGCTTGCAAGGTGGCCGAGTGAAAGCCAGAGGAGTCTGTAAGATACCTATCTATATGCTCTCACGCGAATCTGAATATAAAACTCTTTCTTTTCGTCCAAATAAGCCCGTTGGTGCTGTGACATCATGCCCTACTGTAAGCTCTCGTGAGGATTCTATTATTATAATATTAAGTTTCTACATACCTAGAATTCAGGATGCAGTCAACTTAGCAAACTCTCAGACAAGAAGCTTATGGACAGACAACAGGTATAAATACTTCCATCTCCTACGCTCAAGGGTCACGTAAACTTGCATCTTGGCCATCTTATCTTCGCAACCTACTACCAAGTCATTCATCTTCATTCCACAACACCACAGAAAAAAATGGCCATCGTCCACGGATTCCAATCCCAGATATTCCGTCTCTTGGGCATTCAGGCCAGATACCCCGGCTACTCCAAACTGATCTACGATAGTAACGGGAAGATTACAAGCTGTATCTGCGGGCCCAAAGATCCAACCCAGTGTGTTCAAGAAGCCTGATACAGTCTTCTACAAGCAAGCCAAGCCCCCCAAGAAGATGTCGGAGGAGGATGCAGGGAAAACGGATATCATCTGGCGTGCCAGGGAGAGCCGCAGTAAGAAAGATTCTTGAGGCGCTACCAAGTCAGCGGATAGAATTGAGGCTCGGGTCGGATGACTGGATGGTCGACGTGATACCAAGACGTAAGCGACGAAAGGCAGCTTACTCAGCTCATCGCATCAAACACAAGGACGTCATGCTTAAAAGACGTAAACACGAAGAACAAGAGCATGCAAAAATGAAAGAGACTTATATCCCAGAAACACTCGGATCAAAAGTGAGACCATGGGCACGACTCAACAAGCGTCTCTCCCTTCTCCTCTTGGGGGTCCCCTTCACCTCCCCATTCAGGACTCATTCCAAGCAGTCCCGCGTTACACTCGGCAGGCTTCATCACATTTCAGCAGGGATCAATAGTTTATCAAGACATAAATAACTAAGCTTAAATACAAAAATGTCTGACATCTACTGGGATCTTCTCGAGTATATGCTGTACCACACGGCTTCCTCGCCGCTCTCCCCACATCGAGCCTTGTGAACCAGATGGCCAGGTCTCGAGCCCATTAGGTCCAGCTGTAGCTACCTATCTATCTAGGCGTGTGCAGATTATAACCCTCCCTCAAGAAGCAGAACGACATGTAACGGCAATGCCATATGCTCTTGATGACCCGCGACGTATGCGTCTTGTCAGATCTAGCACCAAACTCTCTTTTGCTCCCATCCCCCCTCGTGTCTAAGACCCTAAAACGGTCAATCGTACCAGTGTGACCTTGGCATCCTAAAGTAATGATCATCCATGTTATCATAAGATTCATATCGACCACCAGCTTCTGAGGCATGAACCGGATCCTGATATGCTGGGTAATGGTATTGCTGGTTACGAAATGACCTCGGAATGCGCCGGGAGTCATGACTACTAGTTCTGCTCCCCGGGCGAGATGTTGCTCGAGAAGGAGAAGCAGTATGATAATAGTGCCTCCCCTGTTGTTCCGCTCTCTCCCCATGGAGTGTGCAAAAGGTGGAGAAGAATGGAGAACCCCGTTCTCGGGGCGCACGACAGCCTGCGATGTTGCATGCATGGGTATAGCAATATCCACCGGGTATTGTTGACTCATAAGTACATGCAGGATCGGCGCAGGCATGGGTCAGGCAAAAATGAGAGTTGGGGTTGTTGTCCTGGACGATTTCTGAACAGTCTGCTCTTTGACAAGTATGTCGGAAGCACTTCTGGGGGTGGGCGTGACCATGTCCGTTAGCAAAGTCAGGGCATCCAGGCGCGGAGCATAAGTCTACATTGGAGTGTTAGCTTTGTAAAGAAAGACCTGAGAAGCAAGTACCTACGCAAATGACACCATCTCATAACCACGCCGTTATGAACATCCCGAGGCTGCAGGCAGCCCTGTTGGTCGCACTCATGATCTGTACAGAATCTTGAATCTCCTTGGGCAAAGCTGTTGCAGGCCTGGAAGAACGCGCATTTTGAATGGTTCGCACAAAGCCTCGTTGGGGTTTTGTCGGGATCCCAAAGCGAGTGGTTCTTGCAGTCTCTCGAAGCTTCACAGCGCTGATGCTTATAGCACTTTTTCTTATCTCGACCCGTCATTTCACCATCTGCTAAGCTGAGTACTCGACGGTGGCAGTCGTCCACTTCACAATGGTGTTTCTTGCAGTACCGTTCAGAACCATCCCGGTCGGAATCGCATTTCGGTATCTTGCACTGAAACTCTTTGGAGTGTTCTTTGCAGTACTGAGAGTTCTTGTCGCGCTCCTCATAGCATTGCTTGTCTTTGTCTTTCGCCTTACAGGAGTCTGGGAACATCAGCATTTGGGGTTTGGACTCGGCCTGGGATAAGCGACTTACGATCGCGACAGAGCCAGTCGCTGTAACCGATATTGGAGTATTTAAAGTCACCTCCTTCGACATCCAAGACTTTCGCATTGCATCGATGCCAATCGCACTTGGAATCTGAAATGTGTCAGCTACCTTGCTGAGCGGAAACAAAGGGCTACTCACGTTTGTCGCAGAACTTATCTTTTGAACGCTTGCTAGACTTACACCCAGCCCCGAAATTACAAGCATCTACTGAAATGAGTCTCTGATTCTGTAGGAGCTTTGGGATTACGCTCACGCTTATCGCAGTGGATCGAATACGTCCCAGACGTGAACTTCCCTATCGGATGATGACACTTTTCCACATGGCATTCAGGTCGAGAGCTTCTGCTACTCTTACTGACCCAAGAGCTCCCGCCTTTACCGCTGCCCATGATAGATACAGGATCTCGTACAAGCTTGTATAGAAGTGGTGGTAGTCCCCGATGGAAGTGGGAAGACTAGATGTGTGATAAGATAGATACTCGCCAAAGTAAAAGTATACTGAGATATGTCGATGATTCAAAAGAAGTTCAGGCTGATCAATATGGGAACGTAATTAGTCGAGTTCGTCAAATTGCAGTTTGACAGCTGTATTTCCGGGGGTATTATCCATCCTATATAGCTCTGGCTCAGCGACCTCCCAAATCCTCGACACTGACTGAGGTCAAGGCACGAATTAGCCGAGATCAGGCATATTCGCCAGAGGCTTGATCCGGTTCATTTCGTGTAGCTATGTTGAAAGGAGTTACACACAGGCTGGGCTTCCATAGTATGCTTGATGTTGTAATACCCCGGGAGCCAAGGGCACAAATGTTGCCTGCCTGTACACCTTGGCTCCCTCTGCCCGCTGCGATAGATGATGAGGCGCAGTAAAAGCTTGACAGCATCTTGATTCTGTCGAGCGAGATCAACCACGAACCTACACCATGAAGAATTCTATTTGAGATTCGTCAACCAAGGCTACCATGTTGGATAGACGGAAGCTCGCTCAGCAATCATCGCCAGTTAACTCCTCCGTAGTCACAAACTTGAGGGATTTCGGAGTAAACTCACACCATCGACCCTCCCATATTTTGCTACTCGTCTGGCTGCACTCAGGTACTGATATCGGCACCACCCTCCTTCTTGGTAGCTAATCTTCCCCCATCCTGAACAGCACTCAAGGATATGAGGCAACCACTAAACAGAAAGGATGGGGGTTCAAGTTTCATGCCTTGAGCCTCATAGTTGTGAATGCTGTGACTGTGATTGTGCTCGTGTAGCGAATAATGTCGTAGCTTGATCACTTGAATTGCATGACTTTGCTATCTCAAGTTCTGTACCCGCTGGGAGATGGCTCGTATCAGTCGTTCTTCGATCCTGAGAGATATGACCGGACGTTCGTGACAAAGCTGAAGGTTGCTTGCGCTGCGCAAATCCCATGGAGGCAAGGCAGCCATGTAAATGGGCAAAGCGCCTTTGGAACGCAGGACAAGTGCAGTATTCGTCATAAGGCATCCTGGGTGCTAGACACAAGGTCTCATGGCGGTTTGCGTCAATGGAGATCTGCCTATTCGTGTCAGCATCTATTGTCGGCATGTCGCAGTAACAATGGGCCAGTTGTTCTTGTGCTTCAGTTTACAAACATGTCACAAATTCGGAGAATTGGCGAAGTAACTGTTGCTCGTGCTGATTGTCTGAGGCTCTTAAGGCTTCATCTTGTTGTCATAGCATGAAAGCTTGACGGATGAAGAGAGCTAAAATTATCGAAAGTGAAGCTAGATGCTTGATCGTTGACAAAGAACGCCTGTGGACGTCGTAGAAGGGAAACCGGTCGATTCTGCGATGTTTGTTAATGCAACTCTCGACGTTGATTGCTTGCCACGCACCATGAGCAATCTCGAGACAGTCTTACTTGAAACATGATGTTATTATTGTTGTTGTTGTGCGAGTTTAGGCAGTGAAAGTGATCACGGGTAGTCGTTGGGAGAGGAGATGAAGAATAACATGTTTTTGATGTTTGCTAAGGCAGAAGGAACCAACCATTTTCAGGGGCCTTCTAGGCAGTCAAAATGCGCTAACTATCCACTTCCCCTCACAAGCTCCCGTCTTCTTCCCCGGCTCCTGCTGAACTCCAGTCCCACCTCGCCGCCTCCTACCTCCCCCCTACAACGCAATGTCTTTTTGTGATTTTTGACCTTGCAACCAACAACATACGTTGAATCCAACAGAACAATTGCCGATATCATATGACTGTCTCAAGCGCTGCACAAAGCCGTCGCACTACCGCGCATGAACTTGCACTACTCAGTACGACCGCATTTTAGAGACGTTCATACTTGGTAGACAAACACCAACGCAGATAACGATTCCGCTTGGAATACCAGATGACGAACGTTCTGCACTTTGTCACGTCAGTCTTGTGCCGTCTCGTTTAATCTGACATCTGATTAGCTGACGGCCATCATGACTGATAGTCTGATAGTACAAACTCACCTGACGGCAGACCAACATAGATACCTGCGCAGATGGACTCGGTGGGAGTCACGACAGCTTCAGTCTGGATACAGCAGGCTCGCGCTAGCCATCTGACATCCTTCGAGCGAAGTCTGATGACAAAGCGCAGTGACTGTGTCGACTCCGGAGGCACGGCCAAGGTAGCGATCACGGTATGATCAGAGCCCGAGTAAGACGACACTCCAACATGGAAGGTGGCTTGAGTTGAAATAAGGCCATCAGACCAGATGGGGAGCCATGGTTCGCCCAGACCCAATCGAGGTACAAGCTTGACGCCTAACCGTCTATGAAAGGACAGGTACTCATCAATCGCAGGCAATCCGATTTCTTGAGCCACCAAACGATCTTCGATGCCCTCATTCGCAAGCACTGCTTTCAATCCGTCAGTCATACAAAAAAGCAGCATAGGACTTGACAACGAGGCTTCTTACCTTAACCGACACCATCCCGACATTGACTCATTGACGATTGACAACAATCGGGCCCGCCGTCATCTGTCTCTCAGCTGCGTCCATCTCAGCGACATATCTTGAGAGCGGGTGTCGAAGCATTTAAATATGACCTTGACCCTTGCACATTGTCCTTCCTCCACATCTTCGCAAGATCTGCCAGTTTGAGATCCCGCTTTTAGCTGCTAGGGGTTATGGAATGCTCACCTAAGCATAATCATCAGATCCCAGGAACTGCCGGCCAAGCAATCTTGTGCATAGCCGATTGTGTGACCATATCGCCTCGATAATAGGCAAATCAGACCACATACTCTGGTACCATCTCAGGGTGTCTTCATCGGACCGAATATATGAAAGATTTCTTCCCAATTCATCGGCAATTGATTTGATTGCCGGACAGATCGGACGAAATACATGGATGGAAGCAATAACGTGGCACAAAGCCGTTGTGGTGCTTTCTTCGGTAGGAACTTCTTCCTTGTGAGAAAATGTAGGACCAACGGTCGTTCTGTTTCTCTTCCTTTCTGTGTCTTCTTTTGTTGCACAAAGACACGTTTTGCCACGAGAAACTTACTATGACTTCTTTGAAGCAATTCGATTCATCGAAGATCGGCCCAGGTCACGCATCAGGAAGCAGAGAGAGTGTGTGTGATTTCATGTCCGGTGATGAAAAATCAGAATGCTGCCAGAGCGAATCACCTCAAAGACGGGAAGTTTTTCCGACAAAGAGGACTACGAGTTCACAAGTATTGGAGAATCGAATCATGCTATTAGGTCTGAGTAATAATGGTTACCTGTGTATGCGTACAAGTTTCTCATCTGACTTTTCATCAGCAGGTTGCCCATGCCTCGTCCGATATGAAACCAAACCCCCTCAACTCCCGGACCACATTGAACGTCCTGTTTCTAGAACTGTGACGTCTCCCCAAAGAATTCATACGAGCCCCTGATCGAGACATAGACTTCCAAAACTGTTTCCGCAATCATTGCATACGCCATACATCGAAACACTTTCCAGGTTCGTCACCATCCTTGTCTAGACTTGCATCTCTAGATATGTCTCAGGGCATGAAACACGGGTCAATTTCAAGACTGTCTCGTCAATACTGATTATATGTAAAGCACAATACAATCGCCCTCAATGTACGCCTCATTCTATATACCACAGGAGAAGTATTCAACTCAGATGCGAGTTGCTGAAAAGATGATGTTCATGGGGCTGCCTCATTTCAAGGACGCTCAGTCGAGATGCAAGGAATGCAACAGAAAGTTGGATAGCCCAGCCCAGATATCGGTTGGCTATCAACTTCGGAAAAACAATGCTCTTTTCATGACTGTCAGGCCTGTGCCTCCCAAGTCAAAGTGCAAGGTTCGTTCCCCTGTCCCTTCTCGGTTAAAGTTGCGAGTCATCTTCTGACGTATGATCTCTAGTGACCATTGGCTTAGGGTGTCATTTAAGATATCTATGGTATCTGCCGACGCTTCACCTGCTTGTAATCAAGTTATCTCTTGGGCATGTGCTGGATGGACCATGCGGCCCTTGGGGCATTCAGGATATCTGCCGAAGGGAACTACAGAAGTTCTCGCTCGAACCCAATTCACATACAGGAAGACAGATGCGCAATTAACTTACTTGAACTTTCGAAGTTAGTCGGTGCATGCCTAGCCGCTTGTGTGACGTTCTGGGCCAAACTGCCGGGTCTGAGGAATGACATCCATCCGAGTCCAACGATCAAGCCTAGCTTTGGACTTGTTGTCCATCTTAGGATCTACCCTTGCTTTTTTGGTATTTGCATTTGGCCCGATGCCGTAGTCCGCACCTGCATCAGTTTTGAGTGTCTACAATCTATACAGACGACTCGATCTGATACTGCACTTGCCTTTCACAACACATCGCTGCTCCTATGATTTTGGTCGGAGCTGTTCTACACATACATTGATAGTTCACATGACTAAAAGAGCTGAAATGGCCGAGCTGACTCTTGGTAGCCTTTTGTGTATCACTTTCGCAATGGCGAGTCCCAACTACATCTTCCAGCCTCTTACGCATCATCGCATCTGCCATCTTCTTGCCATCTCCCATTTCAAAGCCACCTGCTTCCCTTCTGCTCACCCAACTCCTTCTTAAACGCCCTTTTCCAGTTCGAGCTAACATTGAGCTCTCGGACAGGTGTCTCGGACCCCATGGTACGGAAAAGTCAGGATCCATTCTTCCGACACCCCAGTCCTCCATCAAAAACGAAGTTAGATATAAAGAAACCACGGATTCATTTCGGCACACATGCTTCAAGGTGCCAAAGAAGTTCTTCGATTTCTATCATATCGTCGTGTTAGTCCTTGTACTCCGATGAAAGAATGCCCGGAGTCTGGAGGAGGCTGCCCATCCATAATCTGAGACTCTCAACGTGCCCCATGATCACAGACTGGCGCCTGTTAGTATTCAGAATCGCATCTTGTATTCAGCCAGGAATCGTGATTCATCTTGATCACGGCAAGGTGAGGAGAGGGCGTTCAGTGGGTAGATCCACAAGGTGAACGATCTGTGACTCCAGAATTCTCTGTGTTTCCGACCGAGAATGCTCCTTTTGTAATAGCGAGAGAATAGGCTCGGAAGTGCTAAGGGCTCAAATAAAGCGTATATGATGCCAAGAATAATAAGGACATCTCTGAACTGATCAAAATGGTGGGATTATCATGGCACGGGAAAAGTATGGAAGTCATCGCGAGGAGTGCTCTGGCATGTCGCAGAGCTGGGTATATTATTGACCATCATGGGTGAAAGGAGGGCTCGCAATGGCTTCGGTATGGTCAGTGCGTATCGAATGGATTCATGCCTCATCGTCAAATGTAATTGATTCTCAATGGAAATTGGGTAGGTAGGTAACTCTTCACGCATACTGTTTGCGAGGTGAATCAAGTACTATGTCCAAGACTGTACTGTAGGCAGCGCGACGAACCAAGACGTCACGAAGAGCAGAGTCAGTTCAAATGGTGCATGATTCCATTCATCAAGCTAAGCGAAGATAAAAAACTTGACCGGCCATTGACGTAACTGGCGCGCGGCTACTATGTCCTCCCAAGAGATTGCAGTCCAAAAAGCATCCTTCTTTGGCTTATTTACTCCAACTTGGCGCTGAGAGGCAGCTTCCGAGAGCTGCTTCCAACCCAGACAGTCTTTGGATGGTCAGTGATGACCCAGTTCTGGGCATTTGTGTCCCAGTTGCTCAGATCACGACGGGTCAATTGAGCGTTGAAGATTGCGCTCTGGCCAGGAGCAATGTTCTCGATACGGTCGAAACCGCGGAGGACACGAACGGGCTCGTTCTCGCCACCGAGGCTGACGTACAGCTGGGGAATCTCGTCGGAGGTGGCGTTGCCTGTGTTGGTGATTGTGGCCGTGACGGTGTACAGGATGTCCCACAACTGAGGGTTGCCACCTGGGGCACCAGAAGAGGGAAGACGAGGCTGGGCTGAGCCATTGAGGGCGTTGGGAGGGAGGAACTCTTCTGCAGTCTTGCCAAACTGGCCACCGTCGTTGGAGGCCTCGCTGGCGGATGAAGAGGTGTTGAGGAAGGGGTAGATGAACTTGTAGATGTATCGGACACCCCTGGGGAACACGTAGTCGTTGAGGTTCTTGCTGAAGTTGCCAAAGGTTGGGGCGGGGATGGTTTGGCCAGCTGGAGGAGAGTAGGGGTTCTCTACGTTCTTTTGGATGTTGAGGTCAGAGTACTCAAAGGTGGTCCACGACAGACCGTGACCGAACTCGTAGAGAGGAGCAGCGGTGTTGTTGTTGGGAGAGCTCTTTCCATCGGTGCTGGGAGATCGTCGGTCGAAGTGACGGTAGTCAACGAAGACACCCTCAGAGAAGTCATCCTGAGGAGCGCCTCGGCCGTTGTTCGCCTCATAGAGAACCTCGGTACCGTAGCTCTCACGGGTGCGGCCCCAAGTGAAGGGAGATCGGCCAGGGCTGACCTTGCCATAGAGGAGATCAGCAATGGCATTGCCTGACTCCTGGCCGGGAAGACCAGCCCAGACGATGGCGGTGATATTGGGGTTCTTCTCGTAGCCGGCGAGTAGGACAGGGCCGACGGTGTGCAGAACTACAATGGTGTTGGGGCATATGGACGAGACGTTCTTGATGAGTTCATCTCCCTGTTGCCAGAGGGTGAGGTTCTTGCGATCACCAAAGTTTCCGTCGACCTCGATGTAACCCTCGCCAGAGTCGGCATTGGCAAAAACGATAGCGGTCACGTTGGGCTGGCTGACAAGAGCTTGTACTGAAGCCCATTCGTTGTTGGTCAAGATGCTCTCATATCGAGTTCCGTCTTGAGTGGCTCGGTGAGAGAGCCCTTGATCGGGTGTGATCAAGTAAGGGAATTGAGAAGTTCCTGAGCCCCAAGCCATAGCCAGGGTACCATTGTCGCAACCACGGTCGCCGCAACCATTGGGTCCAGCAGGGTTGGGACCGGCGTCCTCACCAATGACAGCGAGGAACTTGGTGTTCTTGAGGGGGAGGGAGCCAGTGTTCTTGAGGACTACGCTTCCCTTGGCAGCGGCTTCCCGGATGTGGCTCTTGTGGTCGTGCTGGACGTTGACGCCAAAGTTGACCTGTCTGCGGTTCTCTTGAGCAAATGCATGGACGAAGCCGAAGGTGTCGCGGGTCCAGGAAGAGAAGTTGATGTCGGGGAGATCCTCTACCGTCTTTCCAACCTTGAAGAAGGCCGACATGATTCGCAGAGCCATGTCGTCGACTCGCCAGGCGGGGACAGTTCCGTTGATGACAGCAAGAGTCAAGTTTCCGCCCCAGAAGCTGTATCCGCTGTCGAACGCGGTATCACCAGGCATGCTCATATCGAGACCAGCGACAGCAGAAGCGGCGCCAGTGTGCTGGGCCGCCCAATCACTCATGACGAAGCCCTGGAAGCCCATCTCGTCCTTGAGGATACCGTTGAGGAGCTTGGAGTTCTGGCAACCGTACGAGTTGTTGATCTGGTTGTAAGAGCACATGATGGAACCGACGCCAGCGCGGACAGCGTCGGCAAAGGGCCAGGCGTAGAGCTCGTGCATAGTCTTGTCGTCCAGGTTGGAGGAGAGAGACTCGGAGATGTTGTACTTGCGGGACTGGACCTCGCCACTCTGTCGGAAGTGCTCTACAAGGGGGTCAGTTCTCTGTCAGTTTCTCGAGCCATCCAATGGGCTTACCTTGCTCGTTTGCGATGTAATGCTTAGCACAAGCAATGACACCTGCGTCTTGGATACCCTTGACGGCCCCAGCCATGGCGTGGCCAGCCATATAAGGATCAACAGTAAAGCCCTCCCAGTTCCGTCCACCAGCAGCGGTGCGTCCAAGAGGTCCGGTAGCAGGACCAAGAGCGATATCGATACCTTTCTCCCTGAACTCAGTACCCATCAGGAGACCTCTCTCATACCAGAGAGACTTGCTCCACGAAGCACCAGCTGTCGTTCCAGCGGGAAAAGCGCTGTTGTAGTCGGACAGACGAATTCCAAGAGGGCCATCCTGAAGACAGAGACCTCGCATACCAAGACGAGGAATTGATCCCACATTTCCTACACATCGTTCGCCTTGCCATCTGAAGAAGTCGTTAGTCGAGGGGACCCAAGATACACTGTTCGCAAAGAGCTGCTTTTACCCAACACCAGTGGTCAAGTTGACCTTTTCCATGAGAGTGAGCTGGGACACAAAGCTCTTGGCTTTGGCGTAAGCTTCCTCCCAGCCAACGGCATTAGGATCCATCCATGGTGAAGGATAATGAGGAGGCGAGTATGCGAGTGTATCTCTCGTGACAGCCTTTTGAGTGTCAGTATTCTGATCAACAGCCGCTACAGCGGCAGCGGCAGCGCATAACGTCTGTAATATCGAAAGGCGCATTTCCTATAGTTGTGCCTCGAACAAAAGAGTTTATTCGAACAAGGTTTGAGCGGTCAATTGCGCCCAGATTTGGTGGTCTAGAGGCAGAAGAAGACAGCCACGCAAATGCACATTTGGGAAGCAACTTGATGTCGACAAACTCAGCGAGAGACTGTCTCGGGGGTTTTTGTGTAGACTGAGGGCGCGGGCAATTGCGGAGGGAAGATCGCAAGAGGAGACAAGGCTGCAAGGGAGGAAATGATCGCGATCCGGTGCGCAGCGTCCGAGCGAACAAGGGCGATATGGTAACAGGGCTGAAATTAAGAGGAGGAAATGGTAAAAACTAACCTTTACACCAGACAAAGTGTCTGGAACTGCAGAAGCAAGAGCAACTACGCTGTCAGTGCCAGCAGCACCTATAGACAGAGCTGCGGCGACCCAATTCAGCTTCATACTGATGGAGTCTTCCTATAATATATTATCTATAAACTTGGTGAGTCTTTGTTATAGCGGAGAGGGATCAATGCCGTCGATTTAACATTGAGGAAGAGGGCAGACTAATATGCTAGCTAGTCCAATACATCGGTATCAAGGGAAGCAAGCCACAACCAAGAACTTTATCGACGAGTGTGGGAGGAGGGGAGAGAAGCCTTAGAAAAGAGATGGTGTTTAAGATTTATATATTCACAAGACTAAACATTGTCACCACGTGCATCTACAGCGAAGAACACGCACGACAGCTGCAGTGCTTGTAGGCAAGGATAGTCTAAGTTCAGTACATGGGCGGCATGGCATATCTAAACCCTGTCCTAAACACTACTCCACTAACCAACAAGCACCAAGGACACTCACTGCAAATCCCTTCCCTCGTACGGACGAGGGCCGCCTCTCCCGAAGCTTAGCAGAGGTTAAAAATGCACTGCCACAAAAGGTTCATCGTCATCATCAAATGCTGTGTCAATGTACCCCACAGCGTGATGCCTTGACCTTGGGACTTGCAGCTGGGGAGGGCCGATCACGGCTGGTATTGGACGTTTCTCTTGTTCTTGGCTCGTGGGGTAAAAAGGGCCGATGTTGGAGGCAGCTTCAGACGCAAAGGAAGCAGTTCAAGAACTCGTCTGATCATGGATGGACGGACTTACATGAAGGGGAGAGGAGAGGAGGAGAGGAGGAGAGGGCATGTAGTATTTGGACTGGAGTCTCTTGACGTACCAGACCCGAATAGCATTGCATTACTATTGTTCCTTTGTTTACCCAGAACTGGGCAGATGGTGCTGTAAGTTTGTGGCCTCTTGGATCGTGAGAGTGTTGATCTCATCTGATAGATTCCCAACACGAAGACCTGACGTTGCACTACAGAGTACACCTCGTCAGCTCAGAACCTTGATCGACATGGCTGAATTTACCCAACGTCACGCCCGTAATCACCAAGGTTTTTTCTGTCGGTGAAATCTTTCTTCCCTTGATCAATTGCCGAAACAACACCAGATTTTTGGACATATTTCCCCGTCATCATCAACCACTAGGCTCCCCACGATGCCTTTGCTCCCCCGCCCCCCTTGGAACCTCTTTTCCCTTTTCTTCCCCGCATCCCAGAGAAAACTAAGCCCGACCCCAGCGATCGTCTGCGTCCCAAGAACCACCGCGGAATGTCGGGCCTCGACCCGTATCCATTTGATTCCAAGTCGTGATCATCTTTATACTCTTGGCGAATTAGCAAGGGTCTTATTATTCTGTAGCTGTCTACGAGGGTGTGGGGTGCCCTGCTGGGCTCGTGAACTGGCGCTGTTCCTTGGATGTCGGGATCAAGAAGATGTGGTATGCTACGTTGTAAGTCAAAGGCACAGCAGCACAAGCTTGGGTGGTAATGCAGATGCACGTTGTTTGAACGGTCAAATCATTATTAATAAGTAGCTTTCTGTGGTAGCTTACTGCCTTTCTAGGCAAGTCTGTCAGCTCCCTCTAGCGATCTCATCCTTTCAAGGATCATCATGATGCCCCCTAGCCCATTACATGAATCAATGCCATCATCGACTCCATCGGATACACCTTTTCCCTCCCCGGGCCGTCATACCGCCAACGTCTCTAAGCGTCGTGGTTCTCGGTCCAATTGTTCTGAACCCAAGCTAAAAACCCCCATTCATAAATCAGTAGATACCAGGGATGATTCGGTATCGAACAATCTTGCGGTACTCCTCCCAGTCCTTGCCGTACTTGCGGTGGCACTTGTCGTCGTCACGTCTCTCGCGGTGAACGAGGAGGATAGCAAAGTACAGGATGTAGAAGTAGGTGATGAGCATGCCCCATCCCTTGGCTTCGCCCTGGATAACCTCTCGACCGTCTCGCATAACCCACACGCCCTCGGCATGAGTCCCGGCGCCGGCGCTGAGGATCTGGTAGCCGGCAAGACCGGTAGGGAGACAGTAGGGCCACGACTGGATCCAATCGCCCAGGTAGTTGATGTGACGGGCGATCCCCCACCAGCCTGCCGTGAGGAGCTTGCTGCCCTTCTGGGTCTGGATGTACTTGAGGTGAGAGATTCTGGGGTCGTTGGGGTTGGTTCGGAAGCGGTTCTTCTCGTTGTTGGCCGAGCGGAAGATGTAGAAGCCAAGGCCGATGAGACCCAGCATACCGGCTAGGCCGAGAGGGCCGAGAGAGACGGGGTGAACAGAGAGGTATCGGGTCTGCAGCGAGTAGACATATGGCACCCAGACAATATCGCCAAAAGCCAACATCATACCGAAGCCGTCGGTGGTGATGTCCATGGTGGTCAAAATCGCAGGCTCGTTCCACCAGGAGTCGAAGACATACAGGGCCTGAACAGCCGTGATGAGAATAGAGCTATCGGTTACGAAGCCATAGTTGCGATACTGCTGGGCACACCACGAGCAGTTCATGATAATCCAGCCCATCATTCCAGGTCGAAGCTCGAGAAACTCCTTAATGTCAACCTCACCGATGAGAGGAATTGAAATACGGGGGTTCAGCTCACGACCGATGAACCAATCGTACAGCATGTTTCCAGAGTGGCCTCCAGCAGCAAGCTCGCGGTTCTCCGTATTTCCGGGCTCGACGCTGAAGCTTCGAACGAAGACAAAGGTGGACACAAGGTAGGAGTAGATGATGTTGGCGGAAAGGATCTGGATGAAGTTCTCCGACATGAAGGTCCAGACCGGAAACTCGGCACCCTGAGCAGCGGTTCCAGCGGCAAGGACGGCCAGGGTGAAGGTGCTAGAGTATAGAGCTGCGAAACATGTTAGAAACGTCTTCTTCTCATCGTCGTTCCCAGGTCCCACGAACTGTTGAATCGGTACCTGAGTTTCCCTCCAGAGCGCAACTCAGTGCCCTCAACTTCAACCGCGGGGAGGACACGGTAGAGGATCAGCGAGAGGACATTGTACCCGATCACAGCGGCGGTTCCCTTCCAGCTGACCAGGCCAGCGACGCCATTGCTGGGCCATCCGACTTCGTGTTTCAGGGCATCGAGCGATAGGGTCTTGGGGTGAAGCAGAGATGGCGCGGGGCAGCCTGAGATGTCGTTGCAGACGAAGTTGAAGACGTATACGAGGATGGGGAGGAAGAACGAGATGACAAAGGCGCCGGGACTGAGAATTTGTTAGAGCTATGATTTGAAGAGTGAGGGTAAGGAGATGTCTTGAAACTTACGGGCCGAGGAACTCGTAGCCGTGTTGCTCCTCAGAAGCCGGCTGTTTATCTTGGAGGGTCATGTTTGAGGTTTTGACGAGCTCAGATCAGGGGCTCAAGTGTTTTCTAAAGTATGGGAACTTGAGGAGATCTGCTCGAGCAACGAGGCCTCTTGTTCTCACGAAACAAGATCAGCTCTTTGCAAGAAGATACAGAAAGTCAAGGCGAGTCTACGGGAGTCGTGACGAAATTACACAGAATGAGCTTAATCTAATCAACGCGTACGTATCCGTAGTGTATTCTTTTTTCGGGCCCCGCTGGTCCCCCTGTCGTATTCGCGTATTCGGGAATGGGCAGTTAGTTGTCTCAGGTCAATTTCAATTGGCGGGGGGTAGTTTCACTAACACGACGGAAGTCGGCAATAAATTTCTGACTGAGGTATTGAAATACTAATAAAGTTCTTATCTCTTACTTGATGTGAGGTTGGCATACGCAACTCGTCATCTTGTGACTTTTGGCCAGAGTTCACACTGTCCTATTGAGTCCAAAGAGATCGGCACATCTTCAAGCCCCAAGGCACAAAAGTCCGTGATGCCACCGGACAAATACTTGTCCCGATATTGGAGAGTCTCCTCTCACAAAAGGGACAATCATCAGCCACGCAAGCCGCCACAGATCTCAAGCCCCATGTGCGTGTTCTTGTGATTCTCCGGCCAAGGGAGGTTTTACTATTTGTGGAAAAGACAGTTTGAGGTTTTGGGAATTGCAACAGGAGCCAGGCCACAGGGGCAACGCGTAATCAGGGAGAATCACATACATCAATCATCTCCATCTCCATCTCCATATCGCCAAAACCCCTCGCGACTCGGCCCTGAAACTATCTTGTTTGTGTCTTCTCTGTGAAGTTGTTCCGCTTACTTACTCACCTCCACTGCCCCTTCATTATCTGCCCCCGTTTTTGGCGACCATTGTTTTTTGATGATAGGCTCTATCGCAATCATATAGCTCCGATCGACCAGACGGTACTACCGATCTGTCCCGACGTCCGCTCCATTCTAATCAGCTCGTCTCGGCTTCCATCCTCCATCGATCCAATATCGCCATACGGTTTCGAGTCAGTGACCATCGAGCATCGAGTTCATCACCCACCATGCGCTTCCAAGCGTTGCCCTTCGCTTTATCGCTACTCGCTTCCGCGAGCGCTCAAGTCGCAGAGCAACCAACAACCACGATCCAAGTCCCACAATGTACAGCGACTTCACATACCGGCATGGGCGGCTTCTTCGATCTACGCCCAGACATGGCTGTCGTGCCCGATGAGAACACAAAGAAGTACGCCGTGACGAAGGACTACTTCTCAAAGGGCTACGACTACGGCAAGAACTTTACATTAAACATCTGCGGCCCTGTCGTGGAGCCGGTCAAAAACGTCGTTGGTGTCGAGCCGCCTTTGTGGCAGAACGTGAGCGCTTACTACATGGTGGGAGGCGAGGTCTTCTCGATAGGGTTGGTTTGGACATGCACAACTTGGTGCGTTGCGCCGGAAAGAATGCGCCAGCTAACACAGAGGCAGTTTCGAGTCAATGGACTTACAGAGCCGGGGTCGCAAGTTGGTCCTTCAATACACCGGGGGCTCTCCTTGCGGCGCCGACGTCAACAAGACAATGCCTATCTACGAACGATCCGCCCAGCGCGACTCGCCCCTCGAGGATGAAGAGGACGTGACGGCTTACACGCCCGTTCCGGAACCGGAGGAGCCCACTGAGGAGGAACCGAAGCCAAAGGACAAGCGGAGACGCAAGTCGACGACCATTTCCTTCCACTGCGACAGAGACCCAACCACGACCTCTGCCAGCGTCTCCTTTGTCGGCACAGACCCTGACGAGTGCGCCTATTTCTTTGAGGTCCGGTCCCCGCACGCATGCGCCCACGCAGAGCCGCACAAGCCCGGTAGCGTCGGACCCGGCAGCATCTTCGGACTCATCGTGGTGATCGCGGTGCTCGTGTACTTCCTCGGCGGCATCTTCTACAACCGAACGGTGACCCATGCGCGCGGCTGGCGACAACTCCCCAACTACAGCTTATGGGCGGGAATCTGGAGCTTCATCTGCGTGCGTCGTCCCCTCCCCGGCTCCAAGCCCGAGCGATACTCTCCCTGAGTTTTATTTCTTGTTTCTCTCTTCTTTTGGTTTTGTTTTGCTCCCGTCGTCGTTTTGCTTTTATATATATAAAAGAAACTGGGGGCTGACAGGTGAGGTTTTCTGTTTTGGTTTTATAGGAACTTTGTTTTTGCTGCTTCACGGCTTGTCTGAGACGACTTACCGTTCGACGTGGCTACCAACAAGTACACTCGAGTCCGAGTCGGAGAGAGCAGGATAGAGATGCCGAGAACCGGTTGATTGACCAACTAGATGAGGAGTGGGAAGATTGAGTGTAGAGAAGGAGGATCATAGATGCGTGATGTTTTCTCTGTCGTCAGTTGTTGTTATCTTGGGGCCTGTATTGGGCTCGCATATTTAGAATGGACATGATCGGAGTTTTAGGGGCATGATGATGGTCACGCGCTGTACTGGCTTGAGATTGGTCGGTAGTTTAAAAAAAAAAAAAAAAAAAAAAACATGTCAAAGCTGATCAATTCCTTCATATGTCTCTCTTGTGTGATTTATGTATATGATGTGATGTGGCTTGGTGAGCGCCATCAGTCTTGTCTTGGGCTGTTGAGCTACCCTGCACCATTACACAAACCTCTCGGCCGAGTCTCATCAGTGCCTCAAGCCATCCACAGTGTCGGGTACCATGGAAGAGACAAGTTCCCAATTAGGAGCATGTACTCCGTGCTCCTTCAAAGTATGGACTGTCGATGCCAAGTCTTGCAGTAGGCCAATGGTCTCGGCACGTTCGCTTCTCGAGCTGCAAACTAAAGAATGTAAGTAAGCAGCCACACACACGCTGTAAAGCACCTATCACATCCCTACAACACACCTAAAAGTAACCTTAGAACACAGGTTCAAGCTAAAGACTTTTTTTTTTGGAGACGGTGTGAGCGGTACGGCCCATGCCTAGACGTTGCTAATCAAGAAAAATTCTATCCTTTTCACATTTCCGGAGCCAAAGTTACGAGAAAACGCCACGCAGGAAATAGTGAGGCAGATCAGAGCCACATTCATGTAGCTGATGCCATCTTCGGGCAAAACGTGCTGTCACCCGATTGTCGTTGACGAGATACACAAAAGGAGATTTGAGGGGGGAACAAAATGGTTCGAGGGTTGGTCAGTTCAGGATTGCACGCATTGAGAGGACGTTTGTAGCGACTGCAGAGCAGAGACAGAATGAAGCCATCGCCAACGCCAATTCGTGGTTCATCAACGCCATCACAACGCGGTTCGAATGAGTAAGATACCTACCTACCTACAGCTACAGCTGCAGCTGCGACAGCGACAAATGGTCCTCGCTGAAAACGGGGCTTGCTGATGCAATGAAACACTGATCGGATCTCAGATCAACACGAGGTAGATCTTCAAAAGCCCACCAAACGGGGAAACGAACCGGAAGCGCCGTTCGTTTCAATGGCCATGACATGACATGACGCTCGGTCGCTTCATGCACAACACGTGTCGAATATGTCCTGTTCTCGGAGATGTCAAAAAGTAAATCTCAAGTCTCAACTTTGTCCACCGACCCGGCCCCCGGGTGTCGGTTCGATCCTGATATGCACGCACGATGAAAACGGGCTGAGAATGTAAACAATCCAAGTCCAGCTGGCCACACCACAGCCCGAAGAGAGGACTACCCCTGCAAGCCTTGTTGCCTCCCAACGGCTCTGGCACTTTTCTCACAACCGTCGTTGTCTCGGCCCCCGAGACTGAAGAAGCCCCGGGGGTAAAATGAATGTGTACAAGAATCTTTGATGGCGATGCACAGCAGGTACCATATGCGATGCATTGTGGAATAGTACACGCGTTCTTGATCAAGTGATTAGATGTACAGTCCCTACCCAGCAAAGTCTGAGAGAAAGGGTTCCATATAATTGACGAATTGTCTGTCTGCGGAAAGGATCCCACCTCCGCAAAAAGAAACTTGAGTGACAGACAGCGTTTGCCGAGAATGCTTCTTGCACTAGGGGCCCTCCATTTCGCATTGTTGGTTCCCCGAGAAAAGAAGGACAATAGAAGAAGAAGCCAGAAGTAGCAAGGAAAACCAGCTTTACCCCTTTCAGCTGAACAGGCGTCAGTGTGCGATAGCCTTCCCGTGACGTTCTCACCAGTGGACGTCTATCTTGCCGTGTGTGGAGACGTAAGAGGTCCTCGAGTGTGTCATGTAAGGTATGTATATATGTATATATGTAGCTGGTTCGTGCAGCATGGCGGCCGCGAGATAGCCGATGAGGCGAACTGAGGGGATCTTCGAACTTGGTCTTGAGGCTTCGGTCGGGAGAATGTTATACTGTTATGGCGAGAGAGTTCGTCATTGCCGTGGCGACAATGTCCTCAAGAGGGAAACTCGATCTTCTGCAAACAAGAATCTGTAACTCATCAGCCCGTTGAGCTCTCCTCCAATCTCGTCTCGGTCGAGTCTTCCCGAAGCCGACATTACATTACCAGTTTGATCATCATCTCTTGTCACCCTCCTTTCTCCTTCCGATCGTCGTATTTCCCAAAATCGACATCTGCATCTGGCCCGTTCGCTGTAGTTCCCGAAGATCCAAACTCAAGCCAAGTATAAAGTTGCATCTCATCACATGGCTTGAGCCACACACACACACACACACAC